>PVJA010002577.1:0-65654 GCA_004027025.1 Myocastor coypus
TGCTTCTGCTTCTGCTTCTTTTCTTCTGTTTTTTTTTTTTTTTTTGGCCATCTCAGCCTGCCCTGGGTGTGGGGCTGGTGCAACATGTGGTACCAGGGATTGAACTGCAGCCTCTGAAGTTGATTAAGCTTGTCTAAGGAAGCACTTTAGACCACTGAGCCATCTTGCCGGCCCCCATTTCCTTCTTTGGAGAAAAATATGGAAGGAATGAAAGAGAATAAAAGAAATGATGATAACAAATACTTCTGGTTTTGTTGTTGTAAACTTTTTTCTGCCCCTGTGCTGCAAACCATGCTTATAGGGGCTACTAATGAATGTCAGCACAATTTTATATGGGTCATCATTAAGTTGGAATTGTTTTCTATTACCTATAACTAAACCTATATAATATTCTGTTTGCCTGCTTCTTCTTTGTCCCGTAGAACATGGTCTTCCATGCATGTCTTTTTCTCCTCTTTTGAAAAGAATAAAGTTACAAGACTCCTAGATATCTAAAAGGAAACGTTTCTATATGTAATAACTTGTGAAAGAAAAATAAACCTTAAAGAAAACCACAATGATTTCCAATTGAAATTTTCAGGATGAAGCGTTTGAAGGGGCACAATATTATATTTTGCAATTTTGCAGAGAATTAGCATAAGAAAGTTACACTAAAGGGGCTGTATATGTTTAAAATAATTATAAAAGAGAGTTATTTCAGTGCTGTATTTAAAAATTCAATTGCAAATGAAATCAGGGAGTTAAGTCAACGCACTGGCTATAGCTTGAGGTATGGAGTTCACGTGGAAGCAGATGGCCTCCAGGAGAAGAAGGCAAGATCATAAATCATAACAGAAGAAGACAAAGAAGTCCAGGAAGCAGTCAAAATGGGTTAAAGAAGCTGGGCAAGGAAAGAGACAGCAGCAGCAGAGGAGAAAGGGGTAAAAGGAAGGGCACAGGAATAAAGGGAGGAGAAGGGTGCCAACATGGCACCTCATGCCCAGAATTCTAATGAAAAGCTGCAGCACTGGAAACGTGGAGCCAGGAGCAGCCGTGAAAGGCCACACAGCAGTTGGAAGGTTTTTAAAGTAGCACTGTGCCAGAGGGTTTGTCGGAACCCTCACACCAAGGCGAGTCCTTTAAAATGTAAAGTACATGGCTTTGCTTAACTGGAGGCTATTTTTTTTAAAAAAGAAGGCCATAAGATTTAGGGAACAAATGGGTGACAACAGAATGCATTGAAAAAAGAAATGGAGGAAAGACGAGGGCAGAAAATTAAAGCACAGGCAAAGCTGACCAACTATCACAGCCGTGCTAAGAATATTTTCATTTTTCCCTTCAGAAACCATTCTGATTCTTTGCAAATGACCCTGCCTGCGACTTAGCTACCTCCCCTATCGATCTAAAACATAGGACCTTCACAGAACAACTCATTTGATGGTTGTTTACATGAAGTGTTATTGAAACAAGCCAACAACAATATTTATGTGAGCTGTGTCCTTCTGAGACAAGTTAAGCTTGGATCAAAAGCACTTGAAAAATGTAAAAAAGACTACTAGAGGCATACTACAGTGCAAGAATAGAGATGCAAAGAGACAAAAGCCGAGCACAGGCAACAATACAACTTGGCCTACACTGTCTGTCCAGGAAGTCAAATCTCCTTGCCCTTCTATTTGTTCCAGGCCAAACAATCGTCTACCTTTCAATTCCAGGCCAACACCCAGTAACCTTTCCCTGCTTATCTATTGTGAAAGATCGAAGACACAAAGCAACAAAAGCCAGACCACATTTGACAGGACATCTCTGACCCACATAGCAGTCCAGGAAGTCAAACCACAATCTCTGCAGCAATGGCTCCATAGAGGTCAGAACTTCACTAACAAATGCTTATTTTATCACCCTCTTGCAAAGCTTGTCTTCTGACCAATTCCAAAGGGTACTCATCATACTGAGTCCTGAGGACTCAATAGAAGAGTTCTCACTTTCAATCAGCCATCATGGTCTTTCCAATGTCACTGAGCTCCAACCAGCATGTTAGATTGCTTCCCACACTCTGCATTTTTTTTTTTAATTTTATTCCAGCTAAAAGGCTTTTCTTTTCCTCTGGCTGCCTTAACATCTGCCAAGACCAACAATTATTGCACAAGTGACAATGGTTGTATACATAAATTCCATGACATAGTAAACTCTAATTTAATGGCCTTTCTTTGTTTTCATTTGAGTCTTCTATGTATATCTCAGCAACAGCTTGGAACGTAAGTACTATATAAAGTGTAATGATTCATCCAGCCTAGAATTCTTTTCTTTGTGGGTGGTGTCTATGCTGCTTTTCTCTTCACTGTGACAAAATACCCACAAGTTAAAGGAGTAAAGGCTTGCTTTAGCTGACATTCTGTAGAGGTCTGAATTCCCATCTGACTCAGTGATGGGACAGTGTGGCAGATGAGCAGGGCAGAGGAGAAACAGCTCATGGCAGGACAGGAAGTGAGGAGTGCTCAGGCAGGAGGGTTATAGACATATTCAGGGTTGTAGACATCCTCAGAGACCCACTTCTTCCCACTAGGCTTCCACACTCCACATCATACCCACCATAAACCATTAGTAGTATCACCTGACACCCATGATCCAGTCACCTCAAAACACCCCATTTCTGAGTACATAGAGTTTTGAAGGGACATTTCAGATAGAAACCATAGTAGATGACTTCTGAAATCTCCATGCACAGACATGTAATTGGAACCTCGTCAAATATTCATTTACATTCAAATTAACCAGTGAGATAACCAGTCAGATATTGCAACTGACCTAAGGGACAAATGCATGTGAAAATGTACACACACACACACACACACACACACACACACACACACACACACACACACGCAACTTAAATGTTCCATTGTTCCAGTGTTTTGGGACTTCTATGATCATAGTAACTTGTTTGTCTCACGTAGAAAATTCTATTGGCTAAACCTTCAAAGGACATGAAGAATTTGATTTAATTATCCTAATTAGCTAATATCTACCTGCTTGATAGTCTAAGTTATCATGATGTCTTATATGGATTATTGTGATAGCCTTTTAATTGATTCTCTTGCTCTAACTTTGACCCCTGTTTCCTATCAGAATACCAGCCAGAATGATCTTTTCAAGTTGTCATTTTGGCACTTTCCCACATCCCTGCTTAAGTCAAATACGAGTCAAAGTTTTAAGTTTCTACGAGTTCCTATGCGATGTAGTGACTAACAGTCTTTTCTTCAGTTACTTTCTGGGCATAGCTACTTCATCTTTGGGAATTTGGGAATTTCCTTTCATACAATTAGGCAATGAGTTGGGATAGAGTATGTTCTCTTTAAATATGAATTTTAAAATAGAATAGGATCATAATTCTCCAAAGATTATAATGTGAACATTTGTCAAATGTTCATATGAATTCAGACTAATCAATGAAGTAATCAATAACAGTACAACTAGTTTAAAAAACAATGAAAAGTCAGAGACATATAATGAATACACAAATCAGCACAGCATTATAGTTAAATAGAAATAAATATGTATCCAGATATCCAGGTTAACATGAAGATGAAGACATCAAAATTGTTCCTGGGAATGAATCTGAATATGGTTAGATCCCAGGATGGAGCTATAATAACAACTCCTACAAGCTTCCCTAAAAATACAGCAGGAGTAAGCTCTACCTGTGATAGGCATCAGAAACGTAGGGGTCGGAACAGAAGAGCTAGACTCATGCTCCCATTCCTTTGAGGCCATGTGTGTGCGCTTTCCACTTACCCTTGTTTTGTGCCTTGTGCTCCTACTGGGTCACTCTTAGACTCTTAGCTATACTTGTAATCTGATAGGTGCATTGTAGTTTGTCCCATGTTGCACCCACGTTGGCAATTAGTTGCATGACAGTTATCCTTGCCACCTACTGGGAAACGCTCCTGTAAATACAAGAGCTATTTTCTTACCTTTATTTCCACTAAAACTCTCCTAAATTTCTGCTTTGATTTGTGATTTCATTCCTTGATGTTGTAAGATCCTAAACTGGGTGCATCTGTAATCTCACAGATTGGGAGCTATTTTCCCATCTCAACAGGACAGAACTCCTGAAGGATGACATAATGAAATATATGCCTCTGAAAAAGTGAATCTATACCTCTATTAACAGATATAACTTCCATTATTATTATTTTTCCAAAAGTTTGAGGGTAACAAATAATTGAATGTAATAAAAAGCAGATATATTCCAGAGCAGTGAGCTGGAAAGGATAGCTGATAACCTTTACTTTTTAAAAATTTTGTGATGTTTCACAAGTTTTATGACAAATGAAAAGAAAAAAATAAATGCACCAGAATAGAAAAAAACAAAATAAATTGCATTTGCTTTGATTAAAATTCGAAATAGAAAAAAAAAAATTCGAAATAGACACCAAAGAATGGTCACCTAAATGGAAACAAGACCTGAAGGTAATAGGATGTTTTGTGAGGATCCAGGAAGTAAGAGTTGGAGTTGTAACTGAAAACATGTACAGTGGCCATTGAAAGAATATTCAGAAAAAACATTAAGGTAACAAAGAACTACCATATGTAAAGAAAAATGTTTTAAAAAACTAAGACCAGATGGCTTAGCAGACTAAAGCACCTGCTTAGGCAGAGTGCAGTGGCCAGCGTTGGATTCCCTGTTTGCAGGGCTGGCCCCGCCCCTGGGGTGCACTGAGATGGCAAATGAGATGGATGTGGTGGTACAAACCTTAATCCCAGCTCTTGGGAGGCTGTAAAGAGGAGGATAACTATGAGTCTGGTCTAGGTAGTAAGTCTCTGTAGATCCTGTAGATCCTTACTAAATGCATATGAAAGAGTCATCTATACAGAGAACACAATAAAAATGGGGAAAGGGAGAGGGTACATCATTTAGAGATTTTTTTTTCTGTGTTTTCATGTCTTTTTTCAACCACACATAGTAATTGCACATGTGTGCGTGACACAGCTAGTATCTCAACATATGTACAGAACATGTAATGATCGAATCTGGGTAACTGGAATACCTGCAACCCCAGACATTTATCCTTCCTTAGGCTTCAAACGTTCCAAATCCTGTCTTCTAGCAAGTAAACAGTTGACTAGTGAATGTCTTATTACAAGAATAGCATGAGAGTGAAAGATGCTGGAATTTAGGCTATTCCAGTCTCTAGAGCTGGAACAACCATGTCACTGTGTCTCTTTGGCTTCAGATGCGTATCCTCATCTCTGGGAAAATCCAATGTCTCAAGGCTTTGGCATCACAGCTACATCAGTTATGCACAAAATTAGCTTCAACTAATCTTGAAAAGCTTGAAGAAACTTGAATGAACTCTTTCTCTTGAACAGAAAATATTCTAAATTAAGTGCTATTTAGGTTGATATCTGATTTCTAGAAAACTTCTTGTAGTACTGTATGTGCTAAACAAATATTTGGAAAGCTAAGCTGACTTGAATAAATTTAATCAAATCAATCAGTCAATCTAGCATTAGGAGATCACTTGTGATCTCGGAGACTTTTATATTCTCCAGGAAGAAGCTTCTACTCTGCTTATTGGCCTGCTTGTTTATCTCACTGCTTGTACATCCTGAATTACTTAGATGTTTAGACATGTAAAATCTGGGATAATATTTTACCTCCAGCCAGTGACAGTGCACATTTCACAGCTTTCAGTGGTAGCAAAGCCTGCTCTGGTGCACATACTATAAGGCCACCACCGCCTTATACTGTTGTTCTCTTCCAAATATTAAAGGAGAGGCTACTTTGTGTTTTTAATTTGTCATGTGCCTAACAATGAAATTTAATCCTCTATTGTTCACTATCTTTCCTTTAATGCTCTACTTTCTCTAAAAAAAGTCATGAAAAATATTTTTGCTACAATTAATACATGAGTAGGAACAATAATCCCTTTCGCGTTTCCTATAAAATAGTGAATGTTAAGGGAAATTACATGAATTGAATTTATTTTTATGCAATATTTTTCCCTGTACCTGCACACACAGACAAGGTGTAGATTTGAAAAATACAACTCATGTTCTCTTCACTTATCTTACCTTCCTCTGTCTTTCAGAAATATTTCTGGATTTTGAAATTATTGAAAACAAGGTACAAAATAAAGTGCACTCACATCATTCATTTTTCCAGCATGTTTCCAATATTGAAAAACATTATGATTTAATTTAAGGATTTTAGGTTCTACATAAACATACAAACTATAAAATTATACACTGTGTTATTGACACACTTCTAATATTCTCTGAAGGAAAAGAACAAAACAACAGGTAAAATTTTACTTGCAGTTGTGTTGCAAATTTATTACATCTGTTTTGTCAAACACACCTGCCCCTAATTTCGCATTAATTATACATGAGCTTCATCACAGCTTATACTTGCTCATCCATTATAATAGTAGAAGGAACACATGATTTGCATTTTCCATGCTGAGCTACTAGGTATTTACAGAGAATGTTCCTATCCTTCCTGAAGCATATCTGTGTTACTGACTGTCCATTACATTATACTGTGTGCATACAATTCAGTGTAATATTCACGCTCCTTGATAACTCCTGTTTTTCAACATTATTTTAAATGTAGGGCGTTGATGCTGTTTGACTCAATCCCTTTTCATTCTTAAGCTTCCGTGTTACTTTGCTTTATAAAACTACATTCTTAGCACTGTTAGGCCTGTGAACTATGCAGACACTTCAGCAAGTGAGACCTATGAGTTTCCGAAGAGGTTCTGTTTGATGTGAAATTTGATCCACCCTCTTCTCTTTCTTTCATAATATGTTTTTATTCCTTAGTTAATTATCATTAATACAGTTTCCTACATTTAAATATCCATCAAGCTGGATTTTTCACACTTTTAAAATGTGCAATTAATTCTTTTAAATTCAGTGCTTTTCACTTTAACATTCTAAATTCCTTTCAAGTTCAGTTATTTTCTTAAGAGTAAACTGTTATTCAAGACTTGAGTAATAGTAAAAAAAAAAAAAAGCTTTGATTAATTGAGATTGTAAGTTCTCAGCCATGTACAGCTGAAGATCTGCCAAAAAAAAAAGATCCACCCACACACCCATTTGCTAGTGCTTAAGTCTTCTAACGCTGTGCAAACCCTGAACGCAATTCCACCCTCTAGGAGCCAGGAGTGGGGTCAAGTTACAGCTCTCCCTCTCCCTCTTGCTGAAGAGCTCATGCTACTCGGGATTCCAGAACAGTCACTGTCATGTTAGCAGCAAGTAGCGGCTTCCACTCTTGATTCTCATGCAAATTCATGTAATTTTGGTCTTTCAGTTTTGTTCTTTCCTTGTCATTTTTGTACCTTCAAATTATCCAGTAGCTAAGGATACAGGGCTCTGAGTTTGGAAACAACCTCTTTATAGTAGCCTACTATTTGAATACTTTTTCTTGTTTGGCTTTGATGCCATCATAGTTTTCTATGCTTTACAGATGAGGATTTTTAACAAAGAAAGAAATCTGACATCACTTCGTAGCAAAGCCTGCTTTCTCTGTTCTCTAGTTTTCAATTTACTTCATTGGTCTTTCTTTTATCGGGTCCTAATGTGCTAGTTTTTGCCAAAGATTTAGTCGTCCCATAATCTAGTTGCTTCCTAAATTCTTTTTGATTTTTCTAGTAACCATTTAATTTCCATAAATTACCTTTTCTTTTCTTTCTTTCTTTCTTTCTTTCTTTCTTTCTTTCTTTCTTTCTTTCTTTTTTTGTATTTTAGGGAGGGGTCTACAGGGTCTTCAGAGTCTTACTCACTACTAGTGATCTGCCTGTTTACAGCCTCCCAAGAGCTGGGATTACAGGCATGCACCACCACGCCCAGTCTCAATTTCCATCTCAGTGCTCTCCAGGGTGGGGCTGACAGGGTAGGCCAGGGGATTGAACCAAAGGCCCCTGCACATGCTTGCAGGTGCTTTAAGCTGCTGAGCTATTTTGCCAGCACTCTTAAATTATCTTCTTTAACTAATAATGAACATCTCCATCATCAGCCTAGATACCACCCCTACACTGTGCATTTAGCTTAGAATTTAGAACTCCTCTGAGAAACATTTCTTGAAAGTTTTGTCTTCTTATGCCTTGATGGTTGTGTCCTGATTAATATTTTAGCATGTTGTACAATGCGCTGCTAGAACAGATGATTCTGTTTTTCTGTCTTGCCTATTAGACTCCAGGATGGTTAAGAACAGAAAACAATGTCTTATTCTACCTTAATCCCTATAATTTCAATATCTGGGGAATAATAAAACATAGTTCCAATAAAAGTTTTCTGAGGCTTTATTTCACACACATCTAAATTATGAACATATTTAACTAGGATGACCTATTGCCACTCTATTATACTGTACTATATTTCCTTCTCTCTTTCTTTTCTAGAGACAGGATTTCACTGTGCAGCTCATTCTGGCCTTTCACACACTGTAAGACCCAGCCTGGCTTCCAACTTGTAGTGAACCTCCTGCCTCAGCCTCCCGAGAACTGGGATTAGACGTGTGAACCACCAGGCTCACCCACAAAGACACACTTCTCTATGTCACACAAGTTTTAGATCAGTGAATATTTATTTCTACTGACAATAATTTATGCATACACTTTTCATGTTCTCAAATTTCGTTTTTGCTTTCTTTTCAATTTTATTTTTAATACTGCTATTATGTGTCTCTATCTTTTCATAGTACATTTAAAAACACTTTATTGAAAATCAAGTGGTTCTAAATATTGCACTGCTATCTACTAGAATTTTTTAACAATTATAGAGAGTTTGCTTTTTATTTAATTTAGGAACTACTATGCCCCCATGCATCATCTTTTCAGAGAACTGATCATCTGGCTTTCCTTGGAGCTGATTTCTTTAGATAAACTTCCAGGGCATCCGGTTGCAGTCATGTCTGTCCCACTGACAGCTTTATGGTGACCGGCATCTATGTTTCCCAAGGGCAGCAATATGTCTCATTACAGCAGCGCAGTACATTCTGCATCCCACAGGGACTAAGACCGGCACATGCTGCATTTCTTTGTTCAGATAGTGGGTACATGTGATAGTGGAAGAATGGTTATGTTAATTTAGGAAAAAATGATGGAGTTTAAAAAAGACCCATTCAAAGTGAATGACAAGCTTTGTCTGCCTGTGGCAAAGGTGATGGCAGCCAGCAGACACATAAACTCTGACTAGAGAGTCACTGCTTTTCAACAGGAAGGCCGAGGACTGAAAAAAAAAAAGAAAAAGAAAAAGAAAAAAAGAAACCTGCTAAAGAAGCGTGTGGAAATTCTTCAGTGCAAACATCATGGTTATATATAGGGTTTTTATTGAAGTCAGACAGGTTGTATCAAATTTATGTCCGAATGTGCTCTGGTGAAAACAGAGATGCCTGTTTAGAATTACTTTAAGCCTATAGACTTTAAATTAATTATATTTTGCTGATGATTATATAGGTCTTGAATGACTTGCTCAAATGATATACTATATTATGTCATTAGCCTAATAATATAATGCATTGTGCTCCCTACAAAATTATCTATGTAGTGTGAAGATTATAAATGTGTTTCCCAAGCCACAAAATGATGGATTATAGTCTCACCGAACATTCAATATGAGCTCTTTCATGAAAAGGAAAAGAAAATGCACTTTGAACTGAGTTGAGATAAACTTATCTCATAAAAGAATCAAGTTTCAATAATTCACCAGCAGTAAGACCCCAAGTAAGTCAAAGAAGATATATTATAAATGCCATACTTCAAATCAAACCTAGAATTATCATAATATTAAGTTACATGCTCTATATATCAACAGATTTCTCTTCCCACCTTTATTTAAAGCATAATTTAAAATCCACTGTATCAATATTAAAGCACACAGTATATACTGGGTTGTTATAAATAGAATCTGATATCTTTCCTAAAATGTTTTTGCTTTGTTTTTTTTTCTTTTTTTTTTTTTTTGTGGTCAGTAAGAAAGTTGGCATAGCTAAAACACTATAAACAATAATACATTAGTTTGAAAAGTGGAAAATAAATTTTTAAAAAGTTTTCTCATGCCTTTCTTATATCAAATTATGTCTTTAACTTCATAATACGGTTAAATTTTAACTTTTAGGGCTATAATGTTTAAAAATCTTAATGTTCCCCTCTTATCTGTGATATAATATAAACTCTGACATCTGTATATATCTATACAGAAAGCTCTTTGCTATTGCTTTTGCATGTCTGCCTTAAGTCTATCTATATTTGTTCATATATACCTTGTTAATATTGGAAAATACATAAGTTATTCAATGTTTTAGAAGTCATATACTTCTAGCCGGACGTGGTGGTTCACGCCTGTAATCCCAGCACTCGGGAGGCTGAGGCAGAAGGATCGGTGCGAGTTTGAGACCAGCCTGGGCTACAAAAGTGAGCTCAAGGCCAGCCTCAACTGCATAGCGAGACCCTGTCTCAAAAAGACAAAAAAAAAAAAAAAAAAGAAGTCATATACTTCTATTGGATTTAAAATAAAAAATCAATTACTTTGCCAAGAGATAACTCTGTTAATATATGAAAAATTATTTGTAGAGTCTTTTAAAGCCAAATTTTCAAATCCTAAATTCATACTAAACACTTTCATTGCTTTATTTTATTTTATTTCCATTTATAGGAATCGATGTCTTATTTCTTCTAAATCCCCTGTCTCCAAAAATGAAAATATAGGTCTGAATCACTAAACTTTGGACAAGCTTTTTTGAAATTGAGATTTCCATTTGTAGGGGAAAGTTGCACTGTTACTATAAACTTTGTAGTTCTTAATTGACACCTAACTTCAAAATCTTCCAACATTATGATATATAAGAGCATTTATTACAGCTACAAGTTGTGGGCTTATTACTTATTTAGTTCTTGTTAGTACACTTCACACAGATTTAGACACACATAGCATAAGCATTGTGATTGTCAACATTGTGATGGGACTTGAGTAGGAACAAGCTAGCAGATTAACACAATGTGTGTTAACACAGGTGTGTCTAAGAATAATTGGCACGAGGGCCAGAGAACCAAGGGTGAAGCTCCAGCCCTGAAGGAGGCACCATCAATCAATAGCCTCTAAGTTTAGACAGAATGGTAAAGGAGAGAAAAAAGTGGTTTCCTTCTCAGAAAGCTCTTTGCCATTGCTTTTGGATGTCTGCCTTCCCTTTCTTCCAGCTCTCAGTGTGTACTCTTCAGCCTCTAACAGCCCGGACCTGGCACAACAGTGAGTTTCCAGGTCTCCTGCTGCCACTGCCTCTGGACCCTCTTCCCTCACTGGCGTGCATTGGCCACCACAGATGACCACCCGGGTGCATGCACTCCCAGCTAAGCCTTGCTAGGAAATCCTTTAGAGACTCATGGGAGATCTACAGTGTGTCTTAGAATGTGCTCCTTGGGAGAATTCTACTGTGTATACAACTGTGATGCACCCATCTATGCTGCTGTAATGGAAATGTTACAACTTATGTATCTGTGCTGATGTATTTTACTATATCAAATATTATTATAGACTTTTAAAAGTACTCAAGAGAGCAAACATAGCTCTGTAGACAGCAAGGTAAAGCACGATGACTGTATCTATTTGAGACATGGTAAAGTGGTTTTGAATCCAAACTTGAAAATTCCTTACATTAAAATAATCAACCAAGCCAGGCGTGGTGGTGCACACCTATAATCCCAGCACTTGGGAGGCTGAGGTAGGAGGATCAGTGCAAGTTTGAGACCATCCTGGGCTACAAAAGTGAGTTCAAGGCCAGCCTGAATTGCATAGTGAGACCCTGTCTCAAAAAGACCAAAAAAAAAAAAAAAAAAAAAAAAATCAACCAAGGGCCAGCCCAATAGCTCATCAGACTAAAGTGTGTCCTTAGGGAGACACGGGGTCAAGTTTTGAAGTTCTGCATGCCCTGTTGGCTCTGACCCCAAAGCACATTGAGCCAGCAATTGAAACTGGGCCTAGGGGTACATGTTTGCAATCTGAGTACGTGGGAGGCTGAAAACAGGAGGATCACTATGTATCTAATCTGTGTAGTGCGACTCTGTGGACCCTGTGCTAAATATCTAAAAATAATTTAAAAAATCGATCAATAACAAATGCTGTTGGTTGGGACTGTGGGGAAATAGGACTCCAATTCACTGATGTAGTAGGGGATATAGATTGGGGCAAGCACTTGGAAATCACTGTGAGGAGTCCTCAAAAGGTTAGGAGTAGAGGGGCTGAGGAGATAGCTCCATGGCACAAGTGCCTGCCTGGCAAATTGGCAAGTACAAGGTTGTGAATTCAAACACTGGTCCCGAAAAAAAAAAAAAAAAAAAAAAAAAAAAAAAAAAAAAAAAAAAAAAAAAAAAAAAAAAAAAAAAAAAAAAAAAAAAAAAAACACTAGGCTAGGAGTACACAGGTGGTCATTTAATTAGATTTGATTAGTTTTCCCTCTCTTTGCTATCTTTTCAGAACGCAAAACATCATACCAGAGAGCTATATGTGCACCCATGTTTATAGCAGCATAATATGTTCTAAATCTTGGAAATAAGCCAAATGTCCATCAATCAAGGAATGGATAAAAAAGACTTCCAAAAAATATAATGGAATGCTATTTGACCATAAAGAAAGATAAAGTGCTAGACACTTTCAAAGTAAATGGATGCCATTTGAGATGATAGCTATGAGAGAAATAAGTCTTGCATGTACAAGGGTTGTTTGTATCCCTAGTATAAGAGGCTAAAGGAGTAAGATTTCAAATATACAATAGATATTGTGAAATGGGAAGAAAGTATTTAAAAGAATTGAAAAAGTGTATGTGAAGAAATAGGAAAGGAGGAAAAGAAAAAAATGAAAGATATATATTTATATGTCTACAAGATAGTTAAGATAGATATTCAGGGCTAGGGAGATAGTTTAGTGGCTTAAGTGCTTGCCTGGCAAGCACAAAGTCTGGAGTTCTATCCCCAGTACACACACACACACACACACACACACACACACACACACACACACACACACACACATTTATACAGCTAGTATCTCTTAGTTCACTGAAAAGAAAGTTTTGTGTTAGTATTTTTTGAACAAGATAGCATGCCTATATCTTAGACTCTGAGTATTACAAAAGCAGTAATGTGTAACCTATTAATTATTTTAGCTCTTCTACTAACCTATTATAAAATTCTGCTTATTTATTCATTTACTTATTCATTTATTTTACTTTTTAAATAGAAAATACTCTACAAATAATTTTATAAACTTGGTCATCAGTGAATGCTTCATTCACATAATTTTCTTCTTCAAGTATTTTTATCTCTAACATTGTTGCTTTAACAACGACATCAGTAAGACAGAAACTTGAACATTCTCTTTACTTCTCTATTTGATATAAGCACAAATTATTCCTTTTCCATTTAAATTCTGAAAGTGCTTCTCAGTCACCTTTAGATATCCATGTAGGTCACCTTCCTACACACTGATCATGTTTGATGGATAAGTTTATTAATACATTAACTGAAAATATACCCACTGTAAACCTTGAGCCAGGAAACCCTTCTGTAAGTTATTTGACTTCTGCTCATATACTACTAATTAGTTCTCTAAATAGATTTCAATAATATCCTCCAGAAAATTAGTACAGGTTTAAAATTTTAACTTTTATAAGTATATGGGAGATTTAATTATATTTTATATAAAAGAGGTACAAAAATAGTCCTTTAAAATATTTCTACAGGTTATAAGGCTATTAATCTAACTTGCATGTATCTTGTAGTATCCATCTAGTATGAGAAATTGTATTTTAGAAATGTTCATTAAAAGCAACATTTGTGGCCGGGAGTGGTGGAGCACACCTGTAATCCCAGCACTCGGGAGGCTGAGGCAGGAGGATCGGTATGAGTTCAAGACCAGCCTGAGCTACAAAAGTGAGCTCAAGGCCAGCCTGAACTGCATAGCGAGACCCTGTCTCAAAAAAAAAGGCAAAAAAAGCAAAATCTGTGTTTATGTACATATGATTTTTTTTTTTAATTTGGTGGACTGCTATGTTGCCTTGCATTATGATACATATGATAGTAATGCTCATTCAGCTTCTCAAACACTTGGGGGGGTTGCTGTACTTGAATATGCTTGTCCATTTGCAGTCGATATCAGAATTGAAGGCATTCTGGGGACCTATACCCACAGACTCTGAAGTTTAAATAACTATAAGGGGCAGATAGCTCAGCGGACTGAGCACGTGCATAGGTAAGCTCAGATACTTGGATTCAAATCCCAGTCCTGAATGCCTCACCAGCCCTACACCCAGGCACGTTGATCCAGCCACGGAGTCCAGGTATGGTGGCGCATGCCTATAATCCCAGTGCTGGGGAGGCTGAAGAGAGGAGGCTCGCTACAAGGCTGACCTATGTAGTGAGACTCTATACAAAACACAAAATTAAAAAAAAGTAATGTTGATAATAATAATAATAATAATAATAATAATAATGATAATAATGATAATAATAGGTAATGGCTATACAACTGTGAACCATCTAGCACACTTTTTACTCTCAACATCAAAATTAATTGATATTTTCCTAAGAATAGTTATAATATTTTGAAGAATATCTGAAACATGTACCTGATAAAATAAATACCTGAAGTTCTGTACACTGAATGCTGTTTGCTAAGTACTCTACATTTGCCATATCCTTGTCTCATCATATGAAATTATGAAGCATGCATTATGTCTATTTCCAAAGAGGAAGAAAAATAAGTGGCCTCTCTACAACTTAGCACTTTGAAGGTAGTAATGTCAAAATTCAAAGGAAGCTCCATTATAAATCTTATGCTCAGAGCAACAGGCAAAGGCCACCTCTCTTTGTTAACAAAGCTCCTAATTTTAAGGCTTCTTTGATTAAGGTGGAAATATCTCAAGGATAGAACTGTATATAAATTTTGATTTACGTGGTCAACTAAAATACAAAATAATAGCTTGTTCATCCAGATGAATATAATTTTAAGCACTCTGTGTGAGCCAAAAATGTCAGACAGTTGCTCATTGAGCAGTGTATCTACAACAGATTGTGCTATTGACTTCTGAAAGTTTTAAATGTGTATACGCTAATTAGTGCATGTCAGAAATCTTAGGTCTATTCTACTTCTTGCCTTTGACACAATATGCTGCCAAAATGCTCCAAACTTTAACATGAAATTTAACTAGGAAACGCATGCAAAATCCTGTGGAAGTAAATCTCATTCTATTAGAACAGAGAGTCTGCAAAGTACTAGAAGCTATGTATCAGAAAACGTCATAAACGAAAGATGGGCAACATTTTGTGCACAAATACAAGAGTGAATCATTATCACATACACTTACATGATCGTATTCACTTAGATGTGTATCTAACTGTATATATTAGGCTGATGTGAGTTCCAGTGAAGATCAATTTAGTGCAATGAAAAATCATTTTGTTCTAGTCATCATGGAAAGATTAGTTGAAACAAAGTTTAGAGGTAGAATTGTATGAGATTAATTCTGATATTTATTTCTTTGTGAATTTAGTCTTATATTCCTGGGTAGTAATTTTAAAGATGCAGTGAAAAATTATATATAAATATATTTATTACATATACAGGAACATTGCACTTAATGAGAATTCAATAGTTTAAAGTATTGTCTATCTATGTATGATTCATCTTCTCATTAAATAAATGTGTCGCACGATAACAGTTTAATATACTTATGGTTTTTGTTTTCTTATGCCTGAAACTTAAGAGTTGTGTGGATTGAACTACATCCCTGAAACTTCACATATGGAGGCCCAACTTGTGCACCTCAGGATGTGATTATACTTAAATACAGGGTCTGTACACAGACTGTAAGATAAAATGAGGCTGCACTGTAGTCTATATCATTGTTTTTATGTATTGAGCAAGACCAGTATGTTCTCAGAAACGGATAGCTGGCCACAACAAAAATTTCAGTGTGTAAAGCTTGAATCACATAAAACGTACAAATAATAAACTTAGTCATTTTTATATAGAGATTCATTAAACAGTATCATTTTGCTTTGCATTAATGGAATTTCCATTTTTAAACAAACTTTTTAAAGCTAGCTGGATCTAATCTGTCATGAGTAAACTAGCCCCACCACAGAGAACTGACGAAAAATTTAATCTCCCAGATGTTTTCTGTGAATTTGATGCTCAACCTCTACCTGTGGTCTGTGTCTGATGATGTTTTAGGATTGTTTTACTTTTAAAGCAGTAAAGATTGTACATTCCTGAAAAAAAGAGAAAAAATGAAATTTATGTTTTTTGTTGTTGTTCGTTGATTTTGGGTCTACATAGTTCCTTGCATAATAAAAGAACAAAAAATGATGTATTAAATAATTGTAGTGAAGTATTTAAAAATCAATAGCTATAATCTTTCATCTTTGTGTTAATCATCAAAATTAGTCATTTAGACAAACTGCACTGAAAGATGAACACGTATTTTCTTTCTTTCTTTCTTTCTTTCTTTCTTTCTTTCTTTCTTTCTTTCTTTCTTTCTTTCTTTCTTCTTTATTTCTTTCTTTTTCTCTTAGTATCATTTAGCTTTTTTTAAGGTTTCATATGTTTTTTTTTTCTAGTCTGAATTAAATATAATGACTCAAGATGAAAGAATTAAATTTTACAAATTGTCCGGTGCGTTTTATTTTCTGAGGAAGCCTTTTTATGTCGTTCAAGCTGGCCTTGATCTCACTAGGTCGCCTCAGCCTCTAAGGGCAGGGAATGAGGGGCTCCCAAAGTTTTCCTTCTCACAAATCTATTTCAGCATCAAAATCAGAGTCCCAGATGTTATGTTCCAAAACTTGAGCTAAACTTGAGTTTTTCAGTCAATTTCAGATGCTCACAGGCTCCTCAAATTTCATGTCTGTGTCTGCGACCTAAATCCTGCCTTAGAGCATTACAAAACTTATTGTCACAGGGGTCAGACCACTAGTTGTGATTAGGAAGTTGGCCCACAAGAATGAACAGGCTACATTTAAGGAAATTACACTATGTGCTCAAGAAGGATCACTGAGACTGGCATAGCAAACCATCACAGCAACTGCGACCACTGGAAGGATGGGGCCAGTCAGCTGTCTGAGGCCCTTAGCCTGTTGCTCCTGTGTGAGTTCTGCTTCTCATGATGCAGGCAGGATCCTAAAAGCTTGTTTTGTTAAAAACTCAGGTTCTTCACTCGATCCCCCAATGCTTACCTAAAAGCAGAAGAGGACTGGCATTCATTTGTTCTATCTACTTTATTTCCCAAAGACTGTAGGTGAAATTCCTTCTCAAAAGCTCTGTCCATAGGTATATTAGTCACTTAGTGAGTGACTACCTACAGGTTGGCAAAATAAAGTCCTTAACCCTGAATTTGCACACTCACATTGCCCTTCATGAATTCAGAAGCAAGAGAAGAGCTTTGCAAGGACATTCAACTTGGCCCAGAAATCTGTAGCTCTTGTCCTGGTGTTACTTGGCTTACAGAAAAAGAGAGCTCCAAGTGGCTGAACTCACCATAAACCATCATTTCTTGGGAAGAGAACCAGTCCTCAAGACGTGTGGATCACAGAGTAGGGGAGGCAGGACTGAGACAATGATCAGCCAGACCCTGCACCCAGCAACTCACTTACAATCGGATTTACGATGTTGTTGGTGAGCCAGTTGGCTCTGTGGGTCGGAGCTTGGGTCTTCCACTTGCCCCTGCTGGAGACCTTTCCTACTCTGTTCTTTCTCTCTTTGGTCTGCCCTGATCTTTGTCAGCTCCCCAAAATGAAGCCCACACTATTTCCTCCTAATTTTTTAAGTAAAATGCTCCTGTATAAAATTTGTGCTTTCTTTTAATTTCCATTAGTACTAAAAGCAAGAACCCATGCTAGGCAGCAACAATGGTGGAACAGGACAAACCCTGAAGAATGTTCAGTGATATTGTTCAGTGGTGGAGCACCTGCCTAGCAAGTCCAAAGCCCTTGATTTGATCCCTGACTACAAAAAAGAAAAAACATTATCCCCAGGGAGCTGAGAGTGGTGATACATGCCTGTAACCTCAGCGCTGTGGAAAGCTGAGCAGAAGCCTTGCGGGTTTAGCCCAGTCTGGGCAGCTTGGTGACTTCCTGAGAACTGTTTCAAAACTTTGAAAAAGATGGAAAAGAGCAGCAATGTAGATTAGTATGAGGGACTTTGTTTCTACTTCTAACTGAGAGAGAGTGAGAGAGAGGCAGAGAGACAGAGACAGAGAGACTCAGAAAGTTCCAAAAGTTATATTGATATGTCCTGCGATTAAATAATAAAATAGGTGCTATTTTTAGTTTTGTTTCACTGCTTTAAACAGTATAATATTTTACTTAACTTCTACTTAATTAAAATTGGAAACAAGAGAGTTTAAAGGATACAAAATTTCAGCTATACAGAAGGAATAAGCTCCGTATTTCAATGATACAATATGTAGATATCATTAAAAAGAATGTATTTGTTAAACATTGCTGAGAGTAAATTTTATGTGAGTTAATTCCTTTTTTTTTTTTTTGGATTTTAGGGAAGAGTCGACAGGATGTCCAGTGTCTCACTACTAGATCAGTCTCGGAACAGAAAAAAAAAAAAAAAAAAAAAAAAAAAAAAAAAAAAAAGATCAGACTCACAGAAATCTGCCTGTACAGTCTCCCAAGAGCTGGGATTATAGGTGCGCACCACCACGTCCAGTCTCAATTGCCTTCTCAGCATGCCCCAGGTGCAGGGCCGACAAGACACGCCCAAGGACTGAACGCTTGATTCTGCTCCTGTTTGCAAGCACTTTAATCTGCTAAGCTATTTGGCCAGCTCTAAATTCTAAAGATGATGTGAAGTAACATACACATAGCTTGATTAATTCATATTTCATCTTACCTATATGTATTTCAAAATAGTACATTGTATAAAATAACATGCACAGTTGTTACCAAATAAACATGAAAAATCAGATTAGAATTTAAAAATTCAAAAGTAATTAATAATAAAGCTTCAATAAGAGAGTCAACAGAAAGCAACTGAGGTTATGTGGTAGAACTTAAATATAAGATATTTTTCCCTCATGTGAAACCTGTTGGATTTTATTTGTTAAAAATGAACAGCATCAGAATAGAGCTAAATGTAATATTTTAAAAAAGTACAATATGAAGCACTTCCCCACTGAATATAAACTATAACTTTGTCATGTACTACATCAATTGTCTGTATACCTCTTGATGCAAATAAAACTTCAAGTTGCATCTTGTTTAAGAAAAAGAAATTTAAGAACTGAACAAGTTAGGGTCCTGAGTTCAATCACTGGTACCCGTCTCCAAAATAAAAAGAACTGAACAAGGATGACTATAGCTGTATTCCAAGTTAGGAAGCATCCACCCAGCAAAGTACAATATTTATTTAACTATAACATGCTAGCAGTGGAGAGTTAATTTAGTTGTACGGAAGGCAAAATTTATATTAAGAGAAAATTAAATTACAGATGCATGAATTGCAAAAGTTTAATCAACCAAAGACAGTTTGTTGTTTGATGTGCTTAATGTCAACATCTGGGTTAATTTTTAAGGTGTTCCAAAAATATGTCATTAATAACACCCCTGTACAGTAAAATTTAGCATACAGAAAATTAGAACCTTTTCACACCATATTTTAAAAAACTATTCTAAAGACATCATACTCATGCTCAGTTGTTTTTTTCTTTGCTCCATAACAAATTACCCCTAAGTCTAGCCAGTCTAAAATTTATTTGTTCTTGGATCCAATATTTAGTATTCATATTTGCAAAATCATTTTGCCATGAGTCATTGGCCTCTGTGACAAGATTCTTATCAATAAAAGAGCTAGAGTTTATTTTCAGTTGCTGTCACTGGGTTCCAATAACCCCTTATCAAATAAAATACTGGCAAAATATCAGATATTAAGGATCACATTTCTTTGGTATAACCTTATAGTAATCCTAATTTTGGCCTTTGAGATTTATGGAACTATTTGGAACTTGGTTTATTTTTCAGTGCCTTTAAGTTAGAAGCCTGGAGATGAGTGCTGGGCTCTTAATAAGAAATGTAGTTCTTGGCATTCGCCTTGGTTTCCAATGTTGCTATCTGAACGCTGTAAACGCAGACTTCTAGTTACCTGATAAAACACTGGAGAAGCTACAGTGTACAAAGCTAACTGTTGGTATTTAGTGATGAAGAAAGCAGGCAACAAAGAAGCAAGTTGAAGGACCAGAAACTTAGGTGAAATGCTCCCAGGCCCAGGGCTCAGATAAATGATGGATTGCATGGAGTCTGGAATCTAATGTCTGCACATTCTTCTTCAACTGATTATTAGGATTTTAGTGTTAAAAATACATTGTTCCCTTACATACTTTGATAGTAAAATTCATAGCCTTATATTCTTAAAGTTTCTTGTTATTCAGAAGCTTGCTAAATTTATTTAGTGTCCCAGAAAAGAAAAATGTGGCAAAGAAAACAATGTGACAATACAACAGCTATTCTGTAACCTTTGTTGCATACCTGCCACTCAGATTTTTCAAGGTTAGAAAGACCAAGCATTTAGGGGGAGCGAGTCTTTCCTGTGCAGTGGACAGAGGTGGGGAGGAGATAGTCTGCTATGCCAGGATAGTGCCGAGGGTCCTCATAGCCTGTGTAGTACAAATTACAGTAAGATGCCAAAATATAGCAAAATAGTCTAGCTGAAAATTAACAGATTTGGTCATTTTAAAGTTTGACTTTTTGGTTTAATGTTCAATCCTCTAAGTAGGTGTTGTTTCTTTGGCTTATATTATTAGACTTGACTTTTTCTATAAAACAAAACATTATCCTTCCTGCTTTATGTGGTATGCTAGACGTTGTTGCACCTTATGTTCCTTAGACTACTTAGTGGTTTATAAACTTGTTTTTATTTTATTTTATTTTATTTATGTTTTATTAATATTAATGAGAAAGGAATAGCAATCAGACATGTTCACAACAGGTTCGTAGAACAGATACAGTTAATGCATTACTTATTGTTGTCTTTTTAGCAGTTGTTCAGAGCACAAGATGCAGACATGCTATCTTGTCTAAGCACTATTAGCACAAATCTTTCTTCTGATGAACAAAGAGAAAGTATTTGTATATATAATCCATCATCTATCACTATTATGGACTATAAACTTGTTTATGAATGACTTATAAATGACTAGTAAAGAGAAAAATTCACACACACAACATATTTTTTGAAAATATACAAATGGAAAAGGTATGTAAACAAAGTCATGATATGCAAAACTATTTGTAAGTTTTCAAAAAGTTTATTGGTATTATTCTTGTGTAATTTGAAATTCTAACCCAACTCAAAGACTAAAAATTCAGAGTTATTTATATTTGCAAAATGAAATTCTCACCTTTTTCTCCCAGCCTCCAACCTATAAACGATTCTTTAAGGATATTCCATTCTTGGGACAAATATTTATTATTTTCATCCTATTCAAATTGCACCTCCTAAAAAAAGTCTTATGTCTCTATTAAGACTAAACTTGACTGACAAAGCTGAAATTTTTCTTCCAATATGAAATAGTTAAGAAAGTTAGTACCTGGATTATAGAGCTCAGATTATGCTGATGGACTATTAAGCAAGATGTTGAACAAAATGGTTATCTGGGATATCAATAAACTGCTTTACAAAATTTTCATTGTGGTTTAAAATCATAAGACCATCCTCTCATACTAAATAGTATACTTGGCTTTCTAATATTCAACACACTTATCTCAGTTTCTCTTCTCTCATTGCTGGGACAACATACCCAGCACCCAAAAATAAGGAAGAAAAGGTTTATTTATCTCTCAGTTTGTGGAGGTTTCCGTCCTTACTCAGCTGGCTCCATGGCAGGGTGCTGCATAGCAAAGGGCAGCAGTTCATGGGGCAGAACACAGCAAAGAGAAAAGGCAAAAGGAAGGAGCAGGGGCAGTAGTGGCGGAGGCAAGCCCTTCTCCTCCTCCTATTTCCTTCAGGCTATCTGCCCAAACTGGTGTAGCACTCATACCCATAATCACAGCTATCCTCAGACCCACAACCTCAGCCTTGGATCATGAATTAATCACAGTCTCTAGAAACCCACCTCAGTGACTGCATGAGGCTTTGTGGGGACAACTAGACACAAACCATGACAGCATCCAGTGTAGCCACATGGCAAAGCACGCCTCTGGTACTTTCTTAATTATACATAAAATCAAGAATGCCATTGTTTTATGTTGTATATTGAGCAATGCTATATAATGTGTCCAATATATATTCTGTTATTCCTCCACCCTGTTTTTATATTAAAAAGAAATTCAGACACAAGAAATCTTACTATCCTCAATATGTTATTCTTACACAGTAAATATGGACAGAGTTTTTCGCTGAAAAGAAATATGGCTTGGAGTCCCTGTTGTACCCTCTGCATATTGACTTTCATAAATCTGATGTCTCAAATTTATATTAGCTCTGACATTTACCGGCTATTTCTTCACCTCCAGGAATAAAATGAGATTGCGTGTAAATATCTCCGAGAGAAAAGTTTGTGGATTCTTTGCGAAATTTTTTTTTTGTTGTTGTTTTATTTTGTATTTGTCCAATGACCTCTGTAAAATGGCCAAATATTCCAGGGTCATGTGGCCTAGAATCTAATTCTAATGCCAATTCCTTGGCTTACTAAATATAGGAATTCAGAAAATTTTATGTCTCAGTTTCTTCATCTGGGAAAGGGGAGTAGTAGTAGCACGTTTATAAGAATGTTGTGAGCAAAACACGGGTTAAAACATTTTGCACAATTAAAAGAGTCAATGTTGTCTTTGATGAGTTTAATGAATGTCAGAAATGCTCTCCCTCTCAAAACCTGACATGCAATTTCATTCTAAAGTTTAATTCATCAGGGCTTCTAACACAAACAAGAAGAGCATCATCTCAAAATGTGATCAGAATAATATGTTTTATTCAAGGAATGGCAAATTGCTCCTGAGTGGGAGGTTCTCTAATTTGACGAGAGCGATCAACCAAGCCTGAGTGAGCTGGTTCCAGCAACTCAGTACAATGCTAATGACTTTTTCATGTTGAATTAATAGGATTGAAATGTTTGTGATTTAAACAGCTGTCGGAAACAGTGGGGAAGCCTCTCCCACCACCCCGACAGCCTCTGCTCCTCACGTGCCCATGTTTAGATGGATCAGGAATGCTCACAGTCTGTCTAGAGTATGCTAATCGCAAATTAATAATAATTATTTCCACAAAGGCAGCTATGCAGCATCTCTCCTATTCCCAGGGAGACGTTGTATATATTTTAATGTCTGCATGAAGGAGTAATTTGTTGTGCACAGAAAGTAAAATTTATGTTTTGAAGCAGGTGAGTGGCTAGTATTTAGCTGTCTGATTAATTATCACAGCAAGAAGTGATTAGGATTTGCCAACATACAGAACAATTTTATTTTGCTCAGGCATCCTTACACTCCTTGAGATCTTTTTCTAGCTCTCAACTACGTTCTGTTTAAAATTTAAATATTTCTTCCAGGTCTACATTTGTATTTCCCCTTTTAAAGATGCTAATAACTAATTTATTTCTTCTCACCCCAAATTATTCACATTCATTTAAACCATGTTTCATTTCCTCTTTATCATGATTTGACATTTTCTCTATGTTATCACATACTTTACATATATATATATATATATATATATATACATATATATATGTATATACTTATATATATATGTATATATATATATATATATATTTGCAAATTGTAGACAGAAACATTGCTTTTTAGTATCTTTGTATAACACCTAAAATAATGATATACTAATAAGAATAAAACTAAGTTTCAGATATGAACATGTGATTTAAGTAAGATAAATTTATTTGTGGTGAGAATAAAAAAACTCAGAAATTGAACAATACATTGTCATTCATTGTAGATTTCTTGTTGTGCAATGGATGTCTCCAGTTAACAAAACAATACTAAGAGGTTTTATTGTAGAAAGTATCAGAATACTTCTTTGATTTAAATTATATAAAATATTTTGATTATACAAATATGTGAAAAATTTGGAGTGAAGATGCTGCACAAATAATATTCCAAATGGAATTATATGTATTTTATAGAGAAAACAAATTTTTTCAAGATAGAATGATAGAGAAACTGAGAATTGGCAGACAAGAACAAAGAATTCAGCAATAAAATGCTGACTTGATGTCATGGAACTTTACTGAGAAAAGCACAAATGTTTATCTTTTGTGCAATAGATTCCTGTCCTTACTAAACAGAGTCACACTTTTTCACTATCAATTAATAATGTCATTCTCAAGTTGTTCCTTGAAATATGAAAGCACAAAAGCAATTGTTAATATTTTCTGAGTAGGTACATATTTATACTGAAAAATATGGGTAATCTGTTAAATATATGCTATAACCATAAATTTTTTTAGAGAACTTGAATTGTGACCACTGTGAATATATTATTACAACTCCAGACCAGAAAGACTGACATGATCCCAAAGTGTTAAATGAATTTGAGAGTATATATTAAACTTGAAATACAACTTCTGTCCAATAATGCAATTTTTTAGTAATGTTTTATTCTCCAATAAGTATGTGTTTGCATATGTATATAAATATATGTGTGTGTTTATTCATATTGTAAAAATAAAATATCTTTTAAAAGTATTTTTAATCTTTCATTTATTCATTCACTTATTTGGCACGAGGTCTCACTATGCAGCTTGAACTCATAGTGATCCTGTTGTCTCAGCCTCCCCAGTGTTGGGAATCCAGGCATGTACGATTATGCCTAGTTTCAAGGCCAGCATGTAGTACTAGGGATCAATACAAGGTTCTTGTGCTTGCCAGACAGGTGCTTAGACCACTGAGTTATAGCCTCAGCCCCAAATAAAATACTTCAAGTGTACATTTATTCAAGCATTCAAGAAGGCTTAAGATTTCTGCCTCACGAAAGATGACCATAATTACTAATTGTACTGTATAAACCCAAACCTTTATTCTTAGACCTTGCTCATTAGGTAGTAATTAGAAGGAGTCCATTAGTATCCATGCCATGAACTTTTCAATGTATTTCAGCACATAGTTTAGCACATCGATTAAAATTTATAAAAAGGTAAAGAAACCATTAACATTAATTCATTAAACCTTCACATTTTGGGTTTAGTGGTAATGAAATGCACATTCAAGTGAAAACTTGAATTGCTGAGATAACCCAAAGCAGTATAAATTCGAGAAGTAGGAAAGTTTAATTTATAAAATATACATTGATAAGCCTATAATATTAACTTAAATAATTACTAGGAAATTTAGAAACTCAAAACAATATCAACAAGTTTGGATGCTTTGCAGGTGCTTTTAAGAATTTATCTGTTCTGTTATTTTTGGAACAACTACGTGGAAACAATTTTAGTGTGTGTATTTTTGAACAATAATAGACACATATGTATGAAATTCTCAGCAGCAGGAGGAGCTTCTGCTTCTCCTACTTCTGTATATACCAACGATATGATGTGCTAGAAGAAATGCAGTAGCATCTACAACTTATAGCAGCATGGCTAGAATCTTGCCCATCTTATGGCCCACCCTCAGGTACAACGACAAGATGGCCAAATCCCACCTGCACACTCAGAATCTGTATTTTGATATGTAAAAAAAAAAAAAAAAAAACTGTATCATGATCCAAAGTCATTTCTAAAACACTTTCCATTTGTCAGGCATACCTCTATGATTTTAGCATTGCAATTTGGTGTTGTACAGAAGAAAACTGTGGCTTAGTATCCAAGGGACATCATCTTAGATGCATGGGTGTCATCTGTATTCAGTTTAATTCCAAAATCAACTGCCTTAGCTGCTGTAGAAAGTTTTCTTTCCTGTGCCTGTTAGTAGCTCAAAACCAGAATTCAGAAAAAGTCTTTAACACATTTTATACTGAAAATAAGCAATATTAAAAACTGGAACAAATGTTGGCTAATAGATGGATATCTACCCCCTACCAGCTATCTACTTCTATTTTCTAAAGTAATCATACTGTTTAAGCTTTTAGCAGTAATAGAATGAATTAGAAGTTAGAATCTACAGACACAAAGTTACAGGAATTTGGACTGGGGAGATAGCTTGGCAGTCTATATGCCTGCCCTCTCTCACAAGTGCAAGGACCCAGGTTCAAGCCCTAGTATTACATGTCATGCCAACCCTGGAACTGCAGGCATGTCATGCTGGCCACTGAAAGCAGGTGTGGTGGTATGTGCCTGTAATCGCAGCACAGGTGAGACTGAGACAGAAGGATCACTGTAAGTCCAACCTGCATAGTGAGACCCTGTACCAATAAATAAAAAGATTTCTAAAGGGTTTTTTACCCCAAAATCACAAAAATTTCACATTGGCTTATCTTTTTCAACAGAACATTAAATGCTAACCTCCCACCACAAATTAAAGCTTCAAAAGAGAAGTTTGAAGGATAAGCAGAAAGACTGTAAGTGAAAGATAATTTTTCCCCCTTTTATCTCTCCCTCAATATACATCCAAACGTAAATCAATAAAAACATTTTTTTAAAAAATATGATTTTTTGAGGTGTTCTCAAATTTTCTGATCAAGGAGATTATGCTGCCACAGAGAAAAGTGATCAACAATGTATAGTGTGCCGAAGGAGCATCACTTAGAGAGAAAACATTCTTTCAGTCTTTCACAGAGAGCAAATTGATCAAGCAATGGCCATGACTCATCCAGATGGCTGATACTGACAAAGGATCTACAAGGTGCTATACATGGATTCATGGTAAATTCTGAGGTGATTTGACTGACCTTGTCAGATACAAAAGCTACATTTTTAGTTGTATAGGTGTTGCTTTGACTTGATCTTAACCATCCAACCAAAAAGTATAACCACAAAGCATAAAAAGTAAAGCCATATTAATATGCTGAGCTGTAAAAGGCACAAGTCAACAACTTTGGACAATTGCCAGTTCTGCTGGTAACCCACTACTATTATGGACTATTGCACTACATTGTGTTATTTTGTTAAAATCAATAACCTACAGTCTTTAAACTGATTTCAAGTATGAAAAGGTCCTTTAAAGATTTCTCCAAATACTGCTTCTCTAACTGCAGTAAACACCTATCTCTGACAAAAGAAAATTAAAAAAGGAGATATATTGGGAGCCACGAAGCTAGGAAATCAATCAGAAATGCGTTATGTGGGACTTGAGCAAACAGTGCCTAGAGTAAACAAGCTACCTCACTCCTGAGATGAACATCCTGTCTGGGTAAGGTTAGCTGTCAGTTGCTAGGCAACCCAGTGACATGCATCACTAATTTCACAAAAGTGCAAATAAAAGACTGTTCTGTTGTGAAAAATTGTGTGTGTGTATATATACATATATATATATATATATATACATATATATATATATATATATATATATATATATATATATGCACAAGAGAGTCTGGATATACAGCTACTTTCTCTTAGTTCATTGAGAATAAAGTTTGTACTAATATTGTTTAGCAAAATATCATGTCTGCATCTAGTCCTCTGAATAACTACTATGAGGACCACAATAAGCAATGTGTTAATTACTGTAACTGTCCTACTAACCTATTTTGAAACTGTTTCATTGCTATTTTTCCTTTTTTCCCATTAAAATGAATTTAAAGAAAGATTTTTTTCATAATGAATGAATGTTGAGTTTTTTCAAGGGCTATTTCAGTTCAGATTGAGTTATCCATGTATTTTTTGTTGTTACTTCTGTTTATATCATATATTTATTGATTTATATATGCTGAACCATTCATGCATACAAAACCTGAAGCTAAATTAATTATGATGTGTGATCTTTTAAATAATTTGTTACATTGTTTTTAGAAAAATCTTGTGTAGGACTTGTATATCTGTGTTCAGAAAAGAAAATGTTTTATGAAAGAAAGAGGGGGGCCAGGGAGATAACTCAGGGGCATAAGTGCCTGCCTGGAAAGTGTAAAGTCCTGAGTTTGATTCCCAGTTCCAAAAAAAAAAAAAAAAAAGATGTTTACAAAGTCATCCAATTTCAAGGAAGAAAGACATTTTTATTAAAGACATTAACGGATATTCTTTAATAGAATAGCCTTAAATTTAGCATTTAATTATCATAAAATAGTAAAATATATTAAATATGAGAAACAAATGCACACATATAAGACGTGGAAAGGGAAAACAATTTTATAAATATTAATGTGCTACAAGTAATGACCATTTAAAGAACTGCCAACGTTGAGGACAGCGTTGCTCTGAAATTATGACTAAGAATTTTAGCAGTAAAATGGCTAAAGTACAAACACAGAATGCCAAGCACCCAGAGACTACTACAGTGGTCCAGGTGAAAACTAATGTGAGTCATGGTATTGAGGACAGAGAAAAGGGGATTTATGAGGTAATTAAGAAGTACACAAGTAAGCTGCCATGCATGTTGCAATGTGGGAGCTGCAAAAAGAGAAATAGCATATTCCTGTAAAACTAACCTACCTACTACATTCTGCCACCAGTAAACTTAATGATGAGTCTCTAAATGATTAGCAGGACTCAGTGGAAATGATGATAGGGCATCTTTTTGACTAAAAACATTAAGACTGTCAAGCTGAAAATTGGATTAAAACGAAACATACACACTTGTGCTGGCTTCCTGTCCATGAACCCAGTCCTGAAATGAACTTTTTAACTTTCTGAACAGAAACAAAGTAAACAAAAATATAATATTGAGAAATATTGGCCAGGTAATGTTTTATATACAATTTACATTAGAAAATAGGAGGAAAATGTTCAAATGTGAAGGCAAACCTGGGTGTGGTAGGGCAAAGGAAGGAAGGAAGGAAAAAGGAAAGAGAGATTAGAAGGAAAAAACAGGAATTAACCCTTTGTAGATAAGAGGGAAAGGAAGGGAGGGGAAGGGTGGGAAAAGAAGATTCAAGATACAACGCATACAGGTAAAAATTTCACATGACAAATGCTATCATTATATATGTATATACCTAAAGTGTACCAAAAAATTTAAATAAAAACAACCCAGTGCAAGCAAAAAGACAGTGTATACTAAAGGTTGCTATTGTCCCAGGCTGCCATGCATGGTCCCCATGTGGGGGTCATCCCTCTTTGACTGTTTTTTTTTAAATTGATTTTTTATTCATTTTAATGAAAAAAGATAAAATAGCAATGAAACAGTTTCAGAACAGGTTAGTGGGACAATTACAATAATTAACGCATTGCGTATTTTTGTCTTTGTAATAGTTCTTCTGATGACAAGATGCAGACATGATAACTTGTCTAAAACAATATTCGTACAAAACTTTCTTGTGAATGGATTAAGTAAGAGTAAACAGCTCTTGGTTAAGTTAGATCAAGATAGTTGTATTTATCCTAACACGTGTGTGTGTGTGTGTGTGTGTGTGTGTGTGTGCGCACGCGCACACGCGGGCACACGCCCGTGTTGGTGGAGAGGGTTAAATCCCAAGAGGATTTGACTGACCTTGTCAGATAGCAAAAGTTACATTCTTAGTTATATAGGCCCTGCTTTAACTTGGTCTTAACCATCCAGAAGAAAAGTATAACCACGAGTTCAAAAAGTAAAGCCATATTAATATGCTGAGCTGTAAAAGGCTCAAGCCAACAGCTTGTGACAATGCCAGTTGTGCTAATAACCCACTGCTATTATGGACTACTGGACTATAGTGAGTTAGATCTCTGAATTAAGTACGTACAATCTTTGATCTGTTATCAAGCATGAAAAGGTCCTTTAAAGACTTCTCCAAATACAGCTTTTCTAATTGCAGTGAAAAATCCATCTCTGATAAAACAAAACAAAAAACGGGGATATAAATAGTCATTTTCAGTGAGCTGCTTTTGACAGCCAACTTTGACTCTTACTGAAGAGCAGAAGTCACAATTTTCCCAGCATGGTCTACAGTGTGAGAGCAGCACAGTACAGCCACTTGTCTGATCTTCCACATGCCCCGACTTCCCTCTGGTCTGGAGGATCTGGGGCTTTGCTCCTTGCCCATCTCACCAGGCAGGCTGCGTATTCACTGCTGGCTGGGCCGGGCTGAGAGCACTGGGCCTCTGCCATGCAGCCTCGCCTTTCCTGTCATAGATATAATCTTCCTGTCAGAGGTTATAAGAGATAAGTGGGAGTCTTCTGAACCTCATAGACACATTTGAAATTTACCAGCAGCACTGAGACATAGCGCTGTTTATTTCCTTTTCTGAGGCCAATGAGAAAATCAAAGCAGAGTCTCTTTGTATCAAGGGTGCTTCCGTTGCCTTTTGGGGAAAAGAGACAGCTTTTGAACCAGTTTTTGAGCTTAGCTCTTTATTTATGTGACTGTGTGCCAACAATGTAGAAGTGACAAGGACATGGGACTTGGAACAGTTGGAGTTTTGCCTAAAGTAAATACAAAGAGGTTTTGAAGGAAAAATTCAAAATGAGTATAAAAAGAAAAGACTGACAGAGGAATAACTAGGATGGTTATATTTCTTTTCTTTTAAGTTATACACTATGTATGTATGTATGTATGTATGTATGTATGTTATGGCCTGTTCAGCCTGCCCTGGGGGTGAGGCTGGTGCAGCCTGTGGTGCCAGGGATCGAACCGTGGTCCCTGCAGTTGTCTAAGCTTGCCTAAGCAGGCGCTTTAGACCACTGAACTATCTCACCAGCCCAGGGACGGATATCTTTCTGATAAACTTCCATTTCAGCTTCTGCAAGTCAGATGATATATATTACTCCTAAAAATAAAGTTGAACATTTCTTTAAGACTGACTGAGTACACGTCCATAATGTTGGAATTTTGTGACATGGAAACGGCAGCACGAACAGCTCTTCAGTCTGCGCATCGTACTCAGCTGTAATGAGCAGCTAACGATGGGCCTGATAGTTTCATCCCTTGGCTTCATTTCTTCTAAGTTCTTCCCTCTACCTTCCAACATCTCTGCCCCCTCTTCAGGGGCTCTGGTTTTCTTTGGCATCTATATTTCATAAAAACATAGGTATCTTACAAGTTCAGAAGCACAGCAAATAGACTGCAATTCATCAAATATATTTTATTTCATTTTATAGATACATAAAAAGGAATAACATTTTGCCCTCTGGTGAAATTCTCCTATCTCCTTCTTCTTTTTTGGATCTCCCAATAACTTCAAAGAGAAATTTTCTCTGGGAGAATTGAGCAAGGTTTGCAATGTATCAGGCTAAGTTCTTTAATGTCAGGATATAGCAGAACAACAATTCACTTTTTAAAAAAATAAACAAAAAGCCAAGAAAAAAATAGTTGCAATTTTGAAGTTTCACATCATGGAAATCTCCTTGCTTTGTTATAAGCATATGAATATGAGATTTCATTTATCAATCTAAATGATTTCTATAATTCCCTTCTATATTAATAACTTTGTATCAATAGAATGATGCAGCAACTTATTAGGCAATAAAACTGTTGTTTATTTCAAGACGGTACAGTTAGACATTTATTTATTTATTTATTCATTTATTTAGTTAGTTAGTGGAACCAAGGATTGCACTCAGGCCCTTAAGCTTGCCAGGCAAGGGTTTATTCTACTGAGTTATATCCCCAGCACCCAAGACATAACTTTTAATTACTTCTGTTATGTATATGGTCCCTGCAGTGTCAAATGTGGTATGTCAAATATCAGCCTGATGTCTTTAATTAATAGATAGTAAGTAGAATGCAGGCACTATGCTTTTAAGTTTGTTTAATTTTTAACTAATTTAACTTTAAGTTTAGCTAATCCCGTATGTCTTGTGGCCACCACATTAGACAGTGTCGTTTCAGCTATAAGACAAATGTGTGGCAGGAAGAGAAATTAAGATCAGACTCAGGGAGCTTGTGGTTTATTGCAAATGATAATGAGCAACTAAAAGAATAAAAAGACAAATTTCAAATGAGAACTTGGAAGAAAAACTATGGTTGGAAAAAAATATGCATAGATAATTTAGTACAACTCCAAGAAAAGCAAAGACCTTGGGTACAGCATGAGTTTTAGACCTAAATATGAATGAAAGGAAAATTGTACCAAATACTTCAAGGAAGTACACGTCAGAGCAGTGCAGTGGCACGAACTAGTCATTAAATAGCGTAGCTTCTTCAAGGAACTTCATTGACCGTCATAGGAGGCTAAAGCAGAAGACCACAGTAGAGTGGGGCACAGAGCAGTGTCCAATTCATGTCTAGGCATAAGCATGATTGAAGTTTTGGATATTTCTTCCATTTGTAAGGGAAATAGTTCTTGTTACCGGAGGGAAGCATCAATTTTCTTGCAAGTGGACATTCTTGTTTTGTGTAGAATTAATCATGACAAAGGCATGGAATGAGGTGAGAGGAGAAGAAGTTGTCTTATTTGATATGAAAATTCCCTTAATAATAGAAAAAGGGAGAGGGTTCTAAGGGGCACTCCACAAGGGGGATTAGATTTGGAAGGTAACTGAAATCAGGTTTGAGTCTTCATGAAATAGATAAATAAACCTTTCTGAGATACAGATCATCGAGGAAAGAATGGTTTCAAATAGCATAGTTGTATGTTTCCCTTGGATAATTTCATATATGTTTGAAATATGCAGATGGATTTTCAAACAGATAATGGGCAAGAAAGAATTAAGAGAAAGTACAAGGTTGAGCTATAAATCTTAGAGTGCACAGGAAAAACTAGCAGTTGTTTTCATTATGCATCAAACATATAGGTTAAGACAAGATCATTCTTTAGAACTTCAGAAATTCATTGCAATCTATTGACATAATTCATACAGTATTTTGAGATGGGTTTTCTCAAGTATAAATATCCTATTTATTTGAAATTTTCATAGTTACATTATAGTCCAAATTTAATTGATCCTCTACATAAATATGCTAGAGCAACTCTCCATTTAAAATAAAAATGAAGACTGGCCAAATAGCTCAGAGTATTAAAATGACTGCAACCAGATACAGGGTCAGGGCTTGGATACCCCAGCCTGCCATGTGGGCCCTACCCCTGGGCCACACTGAGAGGGTAATTGAGACTGGGCGTGGTGGCACTTTCCTGTAATATCAGCTCTTGGAAGGCTGAGAGTCAGATCTAGCTAGTAGTGAGACCCTGAATACCCTGTAGATCCTTTCCCTCATAAAATATAAAAATACATTATATATATATATATATATATATATATATATATATATATATATATATATATCAGTTCACGTCTTTCACTCTGGATACCTGACTCAAAGGGCCCATACTGGAGGTGCCAGAAGCATAGCCAGTTCTTTTTTGAATGCACTCTTTAGAAGAGGTGATTGAAGAATACAGTGACTCTTAAATTCAAAACAGAAACAGACGAAAGTAAAAAAAAAAAAACACTTCATTATTGTTATTGTTGTTAACAAAGATAGATTTGTGAGATTTGTGTGTTCACAAATCTTATTTGTGTGTGCACAAAGGAGATACTTTGTGCATGATTATGTGGATTAATAATAGTATCTCTACTGTGAGAACTTTTTTTAATAAAATATTTATCATAGCTCCTGATAACACCTTGTTGATCAATCATTTTCAGTAATTTCTGATGAGAGAATATCATGTTGTAACTTCATTCACTTTTTCTGCTGGATCTGGCACTGTGCACTTTCTGGCTGTTCCCCAAAGTCAAATCACAATGAAAGGTAGAGGTATTGAATGGATGGATGACGCCAACACAGCCTCACAGTACAACTAAGAGCATTCATGGAAAGGCCTTCTAAAGCTCTGGCAGCATGTGGTAAGAATGATGTCAGTATGCAGAACCCTGGAATTCACGGCAGTGTGCTGTCTGCTGTAAGTATACTTTTAATTGATTGAATATTTGTCATATATATTTACCACACTGTGTATCTCTCCTGCGTATTTGTCTTCTCACTCTCATCTTAGTTCCATGTTAAAAGGTGTGTTTTCATGCATTGACTCAAAGTTAGCCTTAATAAATCTCTCAAATAAATGAGTTATATTGATAAGCTCTATGGGGAAAGGTATAAAATATGGCATTTGCTACAAGAGAAGATACTCTGACCACCAAAAGAAATGCAGAGGGAGGATTAATATGACTACACACTTCCTTGCAGTAATAGTCATATGAACTTCTCATATTTTGTTAGTTAGAAATACATTAGTTGTCAAAGAATTAAAAATAGTCATGCCTTTTATTGCAATTTCTGGGAACATCATGTCATTCATCTCCTTTTTAACACATTCTACTTATTTAAGAAGGTTCTTGAGTTTTCTTTTACCTTCTTTGATATAAACTCTTGGGGGTTGTGGGGGGTGTATATAGAAACAGAAAATATGAACTCATTTCTAAAAGAAATCTTATGTTCCAGGATTTTCAAAATAGTTTATTAAAAGATTAAATAAATACATGAGAATAAATTTAATCCATGCATTTTGTAGAAATCCTGAATGTTAGATAACAAAAATCATTTAAAAATGTTATAAGTGCACTAAACAAATAACCTAGCATGAATGATAATTTATACAAGTTTATATTGGAAAATAAGATAAAAACTTTCATCCATTCTAGCTCATGATTATAAGTCATGTTGGACTGCTGACTTCTCTTATTTGTAAGGGTCCAGATCAACAAAGAAATTACATGCATATATTTATGAAAGTAATCTAATATATAAATGTTGACATTCAACCGTGGAATGAAATTTGTAACAACTAGCAACAATCCTAGAATTTGTTTTTGTGCAAAGAAAACTCTTATCAAAGTGGAACAAATTATATGAATTTTATTATTATGGAGTAAATTAGATACCTTACTTATCTCAGTGTACTCAAAGTCTAAGCCACTTTGGGTATATTTATCTTCTGCTTCCTTCATACATTGTCAATATTCAAATAAGCCTCAAAACTCTAATATTAATATCCTAAATCATTTTAATCCATAGAAGCAAAAATTGCTAAATTCAGAAGCAAAAATTATATTTAGTATAATTATGACAGTGAAATTAATTTAACATAGTTCACATATTATTCTTATTACATGTATATTATTCTTGTTCCAGAAAATAAAATGGATATTACAGATATTAAAATTTCTTTCATTAGTGCACTAGCCATAATTTGAGACTTAGAAAACAACTTATGTGTTTCCCTATATTGTGATAGTTAGAAAGTGACAGACATACGGACCTAGTATGTGTTTATTCATTTTAAATAAAGCAGCAGTGCTATGACTAAAAGGTATTGTTCTTTGACATTAAAATCATCATTTTTTCACTGTTTTTTAAAGCACTACTGAATCAAATAATAGGTTCAAAAAACACCCCCCTGTGTAAAGATTTCTGTTTCTTAACATTCTTTAAATTAAAAAAAAAAAATAGCAATCAATTTCCTGAAATTCCTGTTAACTGCATTTTACAAAACATGATGCCTTACTGAAATCTACGGTATTGGGGGATGAAATTGAAAAAAATCCCATTAAAGCAATGAATTAAGAACATAAGTAGTATATTCCCTGGATTTAGAAATGTCGTGGAAATAGGGACACACAGAGCAGAAGAACTACATATTCTAATGAATGTGAATATGACATAGGCACAGAAATCCTCCTGGGAAGAACTTGAATTTCAAACTCGATGTCCAGAAGGCTGTGGATAAAGCAGCCTCTGCCCTTGTGAGCAGCTCTCAGTACACCTCAGAATCCTTTGGATCCTTCGCAGCTCCCAGTAGGGCCCTTTCTCCTAAATACACAGTAACCAGGGTCGTACACTGATTAAAACCAAAGAGCTGCTGAAGGCCTCAGGGCACAGTCTCTTATACTGCTCAAGAAAATGAAGATAGGCCTATTGTGTGAAGCTGTTTGAAAATAAATTAAATCTATAGGTTTTTTTTTTTTTTAAAGCTGCTATATTTTGTAGTAGTTTTGAAAACTCTGGGAATGTATATGAGGCTGGACTTAATTGCCTGTATATCTAAGGTTGACCTCAAACTCGTGGGCATGATCTACAAACTTGTAATTACCTATTCTGGGGAAATTGGTATGTATTTACTGTTAATAAAATGGTTCATTTTAAGTTCAGAATTATCATATTAGCAACATTGTTATGCTTATAATTGATAAATTATGTTTATTATAACTTTGAGGCAAATATGGACATGTTTACTAAATACTAGCATGGGAAGGTAGGAGATCTTTTTCAAATGGGAAGAGAATGAGAACCAGAGGGAGGAAGGAAGGGGAAGATTAAAAGGGAAGAACAGAAAGAGAGAGAGAGAGGGGGAGAATCAATAAAAAAGTGAGAATGGAGCTTTTAAATGGGAAGGATGAAGAGCTGGAAGAATAGGAGGAGATGGAAGGAAAGGGGGGCAAGAGAAGAATTACCATGTGTCACATGCATGGAGAGATGCCCATGGGACATGCGGTCACCAAAGACTGTAGAAGTATGCTAATGAAGAATACACTCATAGCGGGGCATGGTGGCTCACGCCTGTAATCCCAGCACTTGGGAGGCTGAGGCAGGAGGATCCTTGCGAGTTCAAGACCAGCCTGGGCTACAAAAGTGAGCTCAAGGCCAACCTGCACTGCATAGTGAGACCCTGTCTCAAAAAGGCAAAAAAAAAAAAAAAAAAATACACTCATAATAAGAAGAAAACCAATGGAAATTAAAATAAAGATCTCTTAACGGAGATAAAATTAAAATTAATGGGTCATTTATAAACCTTGACTTCACTGATTTAATTGATTTTCAGATAAAAGTAAAATGTCTCATTCAGCAGTGTTAAGAGTTTTATTCATGACAATATTGTTAATTTTTAATTACAAGAAGATATTGGCATGTAAATCCATACCTTTTAATGTTCATGTTAATGAGATACAGTCAGTCCTTTCATAATCTTTCAAAAACTAAGTCTGCATCTGTAGTTACCTTTATGTGATATTTCTATAGATCCATTACTGCACCAAATACTTGTTTTAAAAAAAAAATATTTCTTTATCAAGTGACTGTGGTAGATACTGCTAAATGGACAAAATTCTCTGTGTATTTTATACTAACAGATTGTGGTTGCAAATTGTAACATTAGAGTCTACATGTTCCACAATTCTTTATAGCTATGTTTGGTTATGATGTTGATTTCTGGACCAACTCACTTGTGAAATCTTCAGAGAAGTTTCTTCTTGTCTTATCTAGAAGGTTCTTGTCCTTTCCCTGGACCTTTGAGTGACTTTGGGGAGCACTGGAATTCTCCAACCTGCAGTACCTGATTAGGACCATTGCTTAGGCTTAACTTGCTGTCACTTACTCCTATTCTACTGTGTTTTTTACATCACTGAGTTATTTTCAGGTCACTTGCCAGGAGCTAACTTTAACTGACATGCTGTTCTAGCACTGAGAATGTGCCTTGAGGTTTGCTTAACTTCCTGTTCGGACTTTTGTCTTTTATTCATTTGATAAAATTCTGTTGGCAGCCAGTTTAGAACTTGAAAACTTCCTAGAATACCTACATGTGAAGACATGGCCTAGGAAATTTACCTTTTAGAATTCATGCATAGCACATATTACAGAGTTCCTATTGTTTGAATCCAGAAGGGCCTCAGAGGCGCTCTGTGTGCTGAAGGCTGGGTCCCCAGCTCAGGATACCAATAAAAAACTAGTGAGACTTTGCTGGAGGAAGTAGGTAATGGGGCATGTTCTTACTTTCAACAAGAACATTGGGGTGTCTGGTTGGATCCCTTCCTTTATCTCTCTTATTAATTTCATGGGGGTGATGCCAGCCACTGTGTTCCTGATCTGGATGGTCACAGGCCCATAGCATTGAGGTGAAGTGACTGCACTGAATCTACTGAAGCTGTCACTCACATTTTAACTTCTCTCTCTTCTGTTTATTATCTCGAGTATGTTGTGAGCACAATGACAAGCTAATGTAAAAGACAAGTCTGTATCATACATTCTGGGGGAAAACCTTTTAAAAAAGAAAAAAATTCCAGATGTTATAAAAAGAAAATATCTAGTCTTTGCTAATTCATTAAGCCTTCCAGTTTCAGCCCAACCAAAAGGGCTACTTGGTGGATTAAAAAGAAACAATTGAATATAAGATTTTACAAAACTCTGAGCACATAGGGGCCTGGGAAATAGCTCCGTGGCACAAGTACTATTGTACATCACGATGAAAACAAAAACACAGAAGCAAAAATTTGTGGTGCTTTATTTAGCTGGGCTCAGTGGCCCGTACTCTGCTGTGGGACAGGAGAATGAAGCGTGCTCCTGAGATGGAACAATGAAGTTAAAATGGGAGCTACGGAGGTAGGGTAGAGAAAGGGGAGTTCTCTTTGATTGGAGAGAAGAACTTCGCAAGATTTAGGAGTTGTCTTTGATCCTGCAATCAGGAAGGATGTTTGACACCAAGGTTGGGGAGGAAGAGGAGACCTGGCAGGGTCCTGGAGTTGCCTTTTGTTCTTATAATCACGAAAGACTTTTGTCACCAGGACCTGTCTGCAATTGGTGAGAGCATCTGTCTGTAACCAGGTTTGGTGTTCATAGTGAGAAGGGGTTTTACAATATAGCAATCACAGAGTTTGTTACAGAGAGAGGTATGGGAGTCAGATTACAACAAATGGGAGACGCAAAATTTCGGTCAAAGAAAGATAAGAACAAAGTTTAAACCAATGGAAGAAAAAATGCAGTTTGTTTTGAGGTAAGAGGGCTTGTGTTAACTAGGGCCAGGGTTAAGTCAATTCTTGGTTTGAGTGCTGGGACACCTGGAATTACATGCTATCTCTAAAAGACTTGAGCATTGGGACACCTGGGTCCTATCTTGTCTCTAAAAGGCTTAGTACTTTCCATGATTTAGGGTTGAGCAAGGTGAACCAGAGGACAAGCAGCTCCTAAAATGCTGCCATAGTATAAGATAGAGTCACCTGAGTTAGCTTATAACAAGTACCAGCCTCGTAAGTGTAAGGTTATGAGTTTGAATACCGGTCCCACACACACACACACAAAAAAAAAAAAAAAATCATTAATATGAATACCTACATTTTGAGTGTATATATCATTGTAAGTCTGTGTAAGTAGCAGTTTTCTAAAGTAGCGTATATACTTTGGGTATATTATAGAGATACATAAATGAAGACAAAGTAATTGCATAATAAGATGAAAATTAAACACATGCTTCTTCCAGAGTTAACAAGAAGGTTTTAATTTCTGACTTGATTATATTGACAGACAGAATGAAAGTCAAATAAAAGGCAATACTTAGTCCCAATGATTTGCAATACATAAGTACAAGGAAAACAGAAATGTTGATGGACTGGGGTAAAAATTATAGCATCACTATTGATACAACTTTGCATTTCATAATTAAAATGCAGCTGTTGCAAGCTTAGGCAGCTGTAGGGTGTGCAATTCGATCCCCGACACCACATGCTGCACCAGCCCCACCCTCAGGGCACGTAGAACTGGACATAATACATAATTAAAAATAAAATAAAAACAAATAAATTGCAGTTGGTATAGTCCAATCCTTCATTCTTCAAACCATATCACTCACCTATCTACTTGACTACGACATTTTGAAGGGAGTTTAACAAGCATGGAAGGAGAAATAACAAATGCTTCTACTTATAATAAATCCATTTAAAGTAGACACAAATCTTACCAAATAAAGCCATGCCAACTGGAAAATATAAGACAAAAATACAAGGAGAACATCTATTTTACTAAGTATTATTGTTTAACAACACACTATAGTGAGAAATGTCAGTTGTTTACCCAATTATTTCACAGCTGACTGGGAATGGGTCTTAGTGTTGCTGTCCTGAAATTCAGGAAAAAAAGTTTCACTGTATGTTGCATGCAAGGAGGGAAGGTCAAAAATCCAAATTTGAAATATTATTTCTATTCAATGTATATCAGTTTTATATGATCATATTGTTAAAAAAAGTAAATGTAAACTGAATTGTACATTGAGACAAGTTGGTACATTGTTCTGGCTAATAAGAATGAGCCCTTTCAGAAGAGAAAGGAAACCCCACCAGCACTGACTGCACTGACTATGGGATATACATCATCGTAATAGTCTTCAGACACAATTGCGTAGATCCCAAGTTGTACAGAACACTAAAAAGAACACTAAACAGTATGTGTCAAAAATGTTCTTTTAAAAACTTAAAGTTGTAGGGGCTGGGGGGATAGCTCCTTGGCATAAGGGCCTGTCTGGCAAGTGCAAGGTTGTGAGTTTGAACCTCAGTCCTGCAAAAAAAAAAAAAAAAAAAAAAAAAAAAAAAAAAAAAAAAAAAAAAAAAAAAAAAAAAAAAAAAAAAAAAAAAAAAAAAAAAAAAAAAAAAAAAAAAAAAAAAAAAAAAAAAAAACACCTTAAAGTTGTGTATTGACTTTTCAATATCATACTCCTTTTGTATTGAAACATGGAAAAGATTTATATATTTAACATATAGAATCACTACTTCCTCAGAAACACTCCCATATGCATGTGCAAAACACTAAGCAGAGAACTTTTCTTCCCTTTCTACTTTTATTTTAGAGACACTTTCATTTGAATTAAAAAAAATTAAGGCCAATTATGATGGTTGTGACTCATACAGAAATTAACTTACTTCAGTGTATTTGTATTAGCTATTTACACTACATGCAAATCTTTCTGTAAGGTTCATGCAAGAACCTTACCTTTGAAGAATGATCCACCAGACTAGGGGAGGTAATGTCAAGGTAGAAGAGACCATTGCTCACAGATAGCAAAGAGCTCTCTAGCACAAAAGTGTTGGTTATTCTAATAATTTCTTGACATATAGAAACACTGCATGGAAGACAAATATAATCCAAGATCCCACATTTGAACATATCAAACCACTCCTGACATACTTTATTTTGCAGTGGGTAGATAACTCTAATAAAGGCTCAATTGCACAGTGCAGATTTCAGCCAAAAGTATGTTGTATTTGAAAGAAGAAAAAATAAGGTAAGAATGAGGTCAGGAAGAAAAACAAACGAGGGACTGGGAAGATAGCTCTGAGGCACAAGTGCCTGCCTGGCAAGTGCAAGGTCATGAGTTTGAACCCCAGTCCTGCAACAACAACAACAACAACAACAAAAAAAAAAAAAAAAAAAAAAAAAAAAAAAAAAAAAAAAAAAAAAAAAAAAAAAAAAAAAAAAAAAAAAAAAAAAAAAAAAAAAAAAAAAAAAAAAAAAAAAAAAAAAAAAAAAAAAAAAAAAAAAAAAAAAAAAAAAGAAAAACAAACGATAGAATTAGGGAAAAAAACGAAAGAAATGAAAGATGGAAAGAAAAAAACACTAAAACAGTGGTTCAGTAAAGCATAAAACATTAAATATTCTGACATTCTATTTCCCAACTGTTAGAGAAATACAGTTAGTGCTATGGGTATGTCATCATAGGCCTGCATAATTTGAAGATTAGTGTACAAAATGGTAAGCCTAAATACAGACCAAGAATTTAGTCTCATCAGTAATTTATCTGCAGCCACTAATAAGATGCTATAACTTCATTAAAAGTATCACATAACTGATTCATTCAGTACAATGATTCTCTAAATTTAAGAGCTCACTAAAGTTGTAGTAGAGATATCTCCATTCAAACAAACAAAAAGCAGGGCTGGGGAGATAGCTCAGTAGAATAAACGCTTACCTGGCAAGCGCAAGGTCCTGAATTCAATCCCGTGTTCCTCCCCCGCACCCAAAAGAAAGCAGTAATACTGTTTTCATGCAGTGAAACCATCATAATTTGAGTAGAGACTTTTAAAATCTTTGTAAACAAATGGAATCCTAGGCATTCTCCAGTCTGTAAAAACTTGGATGAAGTAAAAATGATATAAAGAAAACTTGAGGAGCTGGGGAGATAGCTCCGAGGCACAAGTGCCTGCTGGGCAAGTGCAAGGTCGTGAGTTTGAACACCGGTCCCACCAAAAAAAAAAAAAAAAAAAAAAAAGGAAAAGAAAACTTGAGCTGATCTGAAGATGTTTGATTGACAAATGACAGAATCATGGACACATAGGGACAGTAAGACTGGGGGACATAGTGTCCCAGAAGATCAGAAAACAGGTTTTATCTGGGATGTCCAGATGCATTGAATTTAAGGAATTATTTAAGACTGTTTGTTTTATACAACTTCCATAGTTCGAATTCCTTGAGCACCTGGCAAACTCTTGTCAATTTACAGGCACAGTTTTGCAGAACCATTGTGAGTTACCTCAGTCTGAACGGTGCTTGACTTAATGCTTATTTAGGCTTTTTGTAACTTAGCTTTATCAGCTAGGATTCTGTTATATAAGCATATTTTTCAATAGATGCCAACTGGACATCTTGCCTAATGCCCATGTGCCTACTGATCGTTTTCATCTTCTACTCAGAGTGCATGATATGCACCTTATAGGGGCGAGCTATGTTAAACCCTTTAACAACAAAGAGCCAAATTTTCCACATATTTCATCAGAATGAGGTGAATTCTAAACTCTATTCAAAATACCTTTGCCCCACCATGAAGATCTTTCATGAAGATCTGAAGGAATATCCCAATAAACGACTATTCAGCAATCTCACCCATGTGATATTGAGAAAACTTATGTTTTATCCTTATCACTTTTCTTTAAATAAACATTTCTTAAAGATTTATAAATATTCCAAGAAATTTGCAAAGGTCTGGAGCTGCAGATTCTGAAGTTTGAGACCAGTGTCTACTTGGTCTGCTATAATGGACACACTTGAAATTTGTAGTACTAATGTATGGTAGTTACTACAAAAGAGAAAAATGAATGTTAAGCAATTTTGTAGTCAAGTCTCAGCTTATCATTCTAAGTGGTTGTAAGAAAAAAATATTTTAGTACTAAATTTATATCTGAATATTTTATACCTATAGATGATTTTGTATATTTTAACTAGTATATTTATTTGTGAAAATATGACTCAACTTAAGCTAGAATATTTTATCATGTGACAATAGTAGATATGATCAGAAGTATTACTCATGCAAACCATTATAATAAACTTGAACATCAGGTAGTCATCCAAATTTTCCAAAAATACTTTTACATGTATGCTTAGTTGCATGTGTGTTAGCTCATAATGACATTTATAGTAATATAAACCTTTTAAGGTAATTTAGTCCTCTTGAAAGCTCACTTCCTAAATTCCTACGATGGCAATAACTTACAGAAAAAAAAAGCATTCACTCCCCGCTCCTCAGGGATGGCAATTCATACTAGTGAAGAGCAGATGTAACTATGGCAAAGGAGATTCTATTCATTTAACTCTATATAAATTCCAGATCTAAAGAGAAAGTTTGGGGACCGGGGAGATAGCTCCATGGCACAAGTGCCCTGGCACGTGCAAGGTCATGAGTTTGAACTCCAGTCCTGAAAAGAGAGAGAGAGAGAGAGAGAGAGAGAGAGAGAGAGAGAGAGAGAATTCTAGTGAAACAGAGAAAATAGTATTTTTAAATGCTGAAAAGGTTAGCTGTGGAAATATAACACATTTTGGGGTTTTAATTTATAATTCTAAGGATTTCCTTGATGAACTCTGAAATTAATGAAAGAATATGAGAAACCAGAAATCAAATATAAAAGAAACTCCGTGTTGACAAAGGAAGCTTTGATCTATGCTTATCAATGCTTTATCTATGGCCTAGTAGAGATTTAACAGTCAAAATGCCACATTGGGTCAATTAATCACTTTTTAGATCTCCTTTTACTATAACTAAGTTTAAAGCATATATTAAGGCGATTAAAGGTAATCAACAAATAGAAAAAGTTAATTACGTGTTATTTTTGCCTTTAGGATGATAAAGCAAAAGATCAATGTGATTTAATGAAAAAAATGTTAAAATGTACAGGATATGTCTCATCTCAATTTGTAGGTATGTGCATTTAATTTTCACCAAAAAGGATTTAACATTTGTATCTTAACTTAGAGGCAGACACTGGTTAAAAATATCATCTTTATTAAATCTCAACCTGGCATCAAACAAACAAGTATGTTTCAAAGCAGTATTCCCACCCTGCAGGATTCCAGTAAAGGAAGTAATAAAGTGAAATATGAAAAAAAAAAAAAAAAAAGATTGTTCTTTGAGAGAAGAAGATCTAATTAAAAGTAGGCCTTAACAACTCCATGGATTAATTGGGAGCCCACTGAGATAATTGGGCCTATGGGAATATGATTACACCCATCATAAACTACTTTTTTTCCACAGTATAGGTTAAGTGCTTGATGCTTTAATTGGGTGTAGCACTACAATGAAAGTGGGGATAATATGGAACAATTAATATTTGGGCAGGCAATCTCCTAAAGTTCTCTGGCTTCATAAATAGCTCTATGTTTTTTTCTCTTTCAAACATGTGATTTTTCCAGGTTTCTTGGAGTCCCTTTAATAACAGTGTGGCTATAATTCTATCAACCCAAATATATTATAGCTATTAAAAGTTGACCTAAAGACCACATGTAGCTGATTTACAATTATAAGCTCAGTAAAATCCATAACTGAAGTTAGAATGAGCTGGTGTCTTTGAAGATCACATCCTTCAACACTCATTGCAACAAACACCGTGTTCAATTACCGATCTTCCAGCAACTACAGACCCTGACTCCTAGCTCTTCCAGGAACTTCACAGGTCAAATTCCCTATCTTTACAACCTCTGAGAGGTCTTCCTGAAAGCAGTGGTTTGGAATTTCTAAACCCAGATTGAATTTAGAGGGGCAAAAAGTTTAGGAGCACATCCGAGACACAGCAAATGTGGGTAATGTCCATTCAGAGAGGTTCTGGCCCTAGTATTCATTGTTGTGCCACTATGGTGGTCATGTAATATGGCTAAAGCCCTTAAAAGTACACCTCGTCTTCCCAGAGACCACCTCCCGCTTCTCCTCCAATCCAGCCTACAGCGTAATTTTCTTTCACTACTGCCACAGGGAAGACTCCTTAGATATTTTTAAATATCTCCTGTTATGGTTTATGTCTATTTGTCCCCCCAAAGCCTCATGCAGTCATGGGGTGAGGACTTCTATAGATTTAGACTTGATCCATGATCCACTGGGATTATGTGATTCAGTACTGATCTAGAGTCTGAGACTTGATCCATGATCCCTGGGATTATGTGTTTTAAGTACTTCTGGGATTATGGGTGTAGCTTAAGGTGGATAGGCTGAGGCAGGGAGCCTGAATGTAATATAAAGAGACAGAGAGACAGAGTAGAGCTGTTGCTGTCTTCTGCCCTGGTTGGTCGGTTGCCTCTGTCGCAATTGTTGCTGTTCCACCACCATGAACTGGATGTTCTCTACCCTGTTCCACGCAGCCTTGGGTAAGCCAAATATTGACTGAAACCTCCATTAACTGTGAGCTAAATAAACCTTTCCTTCCTTCATTTTGAGTGTTGGCTATTTATCCTAGCAATGAGAGAAAAGTAACTAAGACATCTCCCTTTAACTCCACCCCTAGCAAAAGGTCATAAAAGTTTCAACTCTTTCTGTCTCCAGTCAGAGGATCTGCCCCATCTGTCCTCGACCCTCTCCATGTCTTTGGGTTAATAAAGGCTTCCTGATGTTTCCTATCTCCTTCTTGTACCACCCATGAAGCCTTACAATCTCGAAACTAAGGAACGGAGTAGCAGCCAATCACCTTGTTATTCTAAGATGTTTGAAAGAGAATCTCTATAGACAGAAATATGCAGATGGCAAATTAGTAATCATGGGATATACATTAGCAGCTAGAGTCACACATACCTTAGGAAAATAGAAGGAGAAAATATTAAGTTCTTACACAGTCAGAAACAGCACCGCCCATAAATCTTGATTGGGCAAATAGTGTCAACGATAGGCTGAGCAGCATCTGGAACCTCTAGATTTTAGTAGCACCCTCAAGAGATTAAATCAAGCCATCATCCTGTCTTAGATTACTTCAGCACAACATGCTGGACATTTTCCCTTTCCACCTGCTTTGGATCAAATAGCCTAACCTCTACAGGCAGCTTTAAGGGCAGTCCTGCCCTCCCACTTCCAGATGATTCAGCCAATGGAGCATCTTCATGTGGTGGGAGTGCAGTCAGCAATCCAAGGCCAGATAATTAGATGCAGAAGTCATTCCTCAATAAGTTTTCCTTGTTCTAACTTGGTCAGACAGCCTGTTCTACTGTTCCCCACTCTCGGCAAGCCCTTCCTTCCTTGGATTTTCAGGAATAAAATCCACACTTTACCCTTTCAAGTAAACCAACTAGGCTTTTCAAGACTATAAAATGATCACTGATAAATCCTCACTTCTTTATCTTACCTACAAAGCACAGTGGGTACTTACTCCACTTTCCCTTGGTACTTCGGTTACATCTGGATTAGCTATTCCTTATTCTTTCATACTCACCATAGGTGACACCCCTGCTGCACTTCATACCCCTGCCGTACTTTGTCATAGTACTTAGCAAAACTTTAATAATGTATATAGTTAGCTTTTGACCTACCAAAGGATGCAGCCCTTTCTGTCCTCCTTTCTTCTTTTCTCCATCCCTTCTTCTCCTTTCTTCCTCTTGCCTTTAGACATTTCATTCAGCATTTCTACTTTCCTTCTGTGTTTTGTACACATTTTTAGCAAGAGCTTGCCAAATTCTCTGCTCTTTTAAACTCTTATATTTTGAAAACGATGGCAGAAACTACTCTATTAATTGCAGTAGCAATAATTTTATTGCAGTCAAGGTAAGTGCGCAGGGCAATACCAGTTTATATACCATTTTCCCTGCATTAATATCAGAATTCAAAACAAATACTAACAAGTAATAATTCCTCCCTAAGAGAAGGAGGCATTGTAGAATTTTGATGAAGAAAATAAGTTGTTCAGTCAGTTCTAATTGCATTCAACATTTGGACTCTGACTTATGCTACTTAAAGTCACAAAACAAATGGGGTTATCTCTTAGTTCTCAGCTTAATATTTGTAGGTATGTCTTACACAATTTTTCCATAGACTTATAAGTGTAAAATGCAAAAACATTGTTAAATAATTTCTGAAAACAGAAACCAATAGTCACTGTGAATTAACATCAATGTAGTATTTAAGAAAGGCAGAGCTTTCTGTGTCTGTGAATAAATTTAGTAGAAAGAGAAGATAAAAATATCATATCTTTTATTTTCAAAAATCATTAAGATTTAAATTATCCGTGTTTAAATTTTTCCAAGAAAACACAAGGTAATTGAATCCTGAGCAAAAATCATAAGGCAGCTGGCATTTTGATATTAAGAATTTGAAAACAATTAGCAGGCCAGAGAGCTCAGTAGACTAAAGCACCTGCTTAGGCACAGTGCAGCAGCTAGGATTCAATCCTAGATATGTCATGGTGGCCCTGTACTGGGGGCCCTGAGACAGTGACTGAGACTGAGCATAGTGGCGCTTGCCTGTAATCCCAGCAATTGGGAGGCTGAAAACAGGAAAATCACTACAAGTACAATCTACAGAGTGAGACCTTGTAGACCTTGTGCTAAATACATTAAAATAAATTCACTGGAAGGAGCTTTGATATTAAAAGAAAGAATTTGAAAACTATAACTTGTTCAGAAATACCACTTTATATTCAAGGAGACACCTGGCAAAGGCAACAAAACACCCTCACTAATACAATGTTTCATGCATAAGTCTGATCAGATTTGCTCTAAGAGTCATCTTGGGTCATAGTCTCAAGATACATACGATCAGAAATAAATCATGTTTCTACCTGCCATCTTATGAGCTGTCATCTCATGTTAATTTGCTGTACAAAGTTAACTAGTAGCAGGAACAGAACTTGTTTATAGGCTAGTGATCAATGTCCTGCTTAGTTTTCACTCATTTATAAATTATTTTGGGATGTTTTTATATTCAGTAAATTGTGTTATTCTTGTATATTATGTACCATAATTTTAATATTTGAACTTTATGTGAAAATTACACCCATCAGAATCATTATCTAAATTTTTATTTTATGAAGTTAATTTATGTAAACCCACATAAAAGTGATCCATAATATGTTGTTAATATTATTTATATAATGATATATCTAAATGCCACAAGGGAGGGTCAATATAGCTATAAAAGAACTTTAGAATAAAAAACTATAAAATATCAGATATTATAAAATGAATATACAATATTTTAATGTTCATTAAAGTTACACATCAAATATGTAACTTTTTAATACAGAAATACAAAGCACGTAAGTGTCACAGGGCAATCAATATTTATACTTACACTATTAAAGTCATTTTTCTTTCTCTAATGTCTGTAAGTATATTCCTAATGTTTGGACAAAAGTAAGCCAGGGAAAAGAAACTCTAATATAAGTAATTTAAGCCATTTAATTTTAGATGATTACAGAGGATACCAACAATACTCATAAGCTTAGCTTGATTAAAGATGAACCAGAATATGTTAAAACCCAGGCATATCTTGGAGAATTTCACTTTTGAGGGTAATGAGAAATAACTATTAAATCACACAACTGTTTCTAATTCAACCAGCTGCTGTGTCCTTCATACATGATTGTTTCTGTCCTGCTACCAACCCAACAATAAAAAAATAAAAAAAAATCTGGCACCTTTCATCAGCACTTTCTGACTGAAGTTTCCTCAGTGATGGAAATACGCTATATATGTGCTATCCATTACAATAGCTTTCAGTCACATGTGGCTATGGAGCCTTTGGAAAGCAACCAGAGTGACTAAAGATGAAATATTTAAATTAAATTTAGCCTAATTTAATTATAATAACCTTAAATATATACAGCCACACTTGGCCAGTGGTTACCATATTGAATCACAGAGGACTTTCTGAATAATTATCCCCGTATCTACTCTATTTTTCATTAACATTTTTACTTAGAAACGAAACAATTATGTTCAAACATGTTCACAATAATCTGCTTCAAGTTGCAGAATAAGACTCTTCCTCAGTCTCTTTGGCTAGCCCCATAGGGACTCAAGGTCACAGGAGAGAGACTTGCTATTATGAGAGCCCATGTGTGACTCATCCCATCTTTACCTGGTGGAATAAAAAGCCACCTTGCAAAACTCATGCTCTGGCACTGTCCCTATGTGATCGCTGTCTGCTTTTGCAATGAGAGGAAGAAAACAGCTCCCACACAGATGGTTGAGCATTGTGCTGAAGAAAGAGACGGGAAATGATGGAATCACGGCTTTTCCTGCTCATCTACTGGATTTTTTACTCTAGGGGGAACTTATCAGCAAAATTTTAAAGGTATTTACCATATTTTGAGCGTGTACAAAAAGGACAGATTGCGACTGTTGAGCTAAACATAACGCATGGTTATTATAGTTTAGTCCTCCTTGTTCTATAAAAGAAGCCTGTGTACTTATTGTGTTTCATGAAGGTACCAACACTGGGGCATTGTTCAGCCCCAGAGACTTCACACTAATCCCTAGAGGTGACTTACAATCCCCCAAATGACGTATTGTTATTATCACCTAGACATTAATGTGGTCTATATTCGAGAAAAATCAGTACACAGTGGGTAGTAATTCTATTGTGTATAATTACAACTATTTGTGTCCTTTGAACTTGTAGATAATGTTCATATTTATTTCTCTTCAATCAGACAGCTTTGTTTTAGCTGCTCGACTTCACATTCTTGCTTTGTGGAAAAATGGGAAAATGTTCCCATAAACTAGCTTGTTACTTTTCCTCACTTGATTTAATTTGGATATTATTTCCTAAGTATATGACATTGAAATCCTTTATAATTATGAGAGTCTATCTGCATGATGATTAAGTTCCTATTTTTATGCTGATTACTGCTAATGCTTTACAAAAAAAAAAATGAGAGTCTTTTACCTAGCGGCTTTGATTTATGAATTAAGAACCAACAGTATTTCTTTTAAAAATGACAAAACATTGTTTGATTATCAGAAAGGATCACTTTTTTAAAAAATAAGACATGAAATAAAGAAATATATCTGTATCTCAGGAAGCAGGTCATGCGTGTAGCATTTTCTTTTTGAATTTTCAATATGCCTGGTTTTGCGTTTGGATTTAGGCAAAGTGTCTGTATAGCCTATAGTCTGTAATAGACCCTTTAAGGATGACACAGGTGAGCAAAAGTCAGCTGGAGTTTATTCCCAGGAAACAAGTTCATGGTGACCATAGATTTAGGGATGCTTGGAACAACACGGGAGTTCCTTCTCAGATGAAAGGAAATCCTTAGGAATGCAGAAATCCACTCTTTTCACAAACCAGGTACCAATATTGTCTACATTAGAAGGGTATCCATCAGTCAGAATAAACATGCTTGAGGCCAGCAAGATAGCTCAGTGGACTAAGCCCCTGCTTTGACAAGCAAGGACCAGGGACCAGAGGCATGCTGAGGGTCTGGCTGTGGTGGTGCACCCCTGTAACCCCAGTGCTGGGGAGGCTATGAACAGAAGGATGGCTATGAGTCTGAGCTGAGTAGTGAGACCCTGTACCAGATATATAAATTTTCAGAAAAAAAGAATAAACATGCCTCCACCCTGCTCAACATAGGTTCCCTGTAATTCCTTCTGCTTTCATAGCTTTTATCTTCAGATTTTTGGGATAATCATAATATTCTTTTGCTCCTTTGCTTACCCTATTCTTTGAAATGCATTACCAAATTCCATTTCAAAATGCTCTTCATATTTTTCCTGTATTTAAATATTCCTTCCTCTAATATTCAGTAAACCTTGTGAAAGTATTTCCTTTGGCTCTTAGGATTGTGGAGGGGCTTTTGCCTTTCATCATAAACAATATATTTATTGATGTTCCAGATAAACAATATTATTCTTCTACTATGGCAGAAACTATGCTTTCTGCTATGTTTGCTCTCATTGCAGTGACTGTAACTCCACATCCTGTGTGTTGAAATGAATCAAAAAGATTACTAAAGAGCTAATTGAAAAAGCTGGAAATGATACAGGAATAAAAGCAGCTCCAGGCATGTTAATGCAAACCTAGTACCTTTGATGAATACCCAAAACATTACTTCATGTAAATTCAAAGAATGCTCATCTAGTCATCCAATGATGATAATGTGTGAGCATTACGTACAATTTACTGATTGATAGAAATGCTGATTGGTAAGGCTGGGATTCTAACTCAGAGTAGTACATTTTTTCTCTCTCTCTTTAATGCGCCCGTGTGACCAGCTCCACACGGTTCTCCATGCAATCTTTCCTATTAACATTAGGAATCTTCCCTCCACTTCACTGGCCTTATTTATCATCTTATTTATAGATCAGATTAAACAAATCACTTTCAGTTTGCTTGGCATTGTCCCACAGCACAGTATATTCAAGACCGGAGTTTTCAAAACATGCTTATAAACTAAGCATTTGAATTTGGTTAATTTCCAGATTTCCTTTCAGTCATTCATAACTGAGAAGTGTAAGTTTGCTAGAGTTCCCTATGTAGTATTATGGATGTGGACAGGTTTATATGGGACCTATTCTGTGCTGAGACTATTCATAATGCTACAGGACGTACAAAAACTTATTTTTTTTGAAAGAATCTCTATTTTCTTTAAGTAACATTTCAGTTTAGATTTACTGTGCATGAAAGCAAAGCTCATTTATTTAATTATATTTTTAAAGTTCTTTCCTACTGCATGGTTTTCTATGGCACCAAGAATAGCTTCTGGTGGCTGCATTTGAGCTTGACTCCCTGAGGCTGTTTTGGGGACCGAGGAGGCAGCCACAAGTGGCCAGCCCCTGATGCACGTTAGGGACCTGAGCCCCTGCCTGCACTGCCTTCCTTAGGCGCTGAACTGTTCTACAGGCCTAGAATGTCTTTTCTCAGACATTGTTTTGACCAGCCTGCTCCTTTTTGACTCTTCACTCCAAAGAAATTTCTCTTACGTAAATTCTAAGAAAGCAAATGTTTTCCTAAATGCAGTGATTTCCTCCACTATCTTAAATTGTATTTAGTATATAATGGATACCCAAAAATTATTTTCCACAAACACAGTCAATTTATCTTTTCCTAAGCCTCTTAACCCACAGTACATGCTGTTTAAGTGCCTAATAAACCCTTAACTCAAGCAACTGCATAAATCAAATACTGTGGCGCTTAAGTCAAGCCAAAGCTTATAGGTATAATGATGCCTTTCTAATTTCCCCTACAAATGAGCAGTTATATGGGACAGCAAGTGGTGCAAACTGGGTGGAAGTAGTTTGGATATTTCTTTTCCTCCAGAAGGAATACTGAAAAATATAGCTTACTTTTATTTAGACCAAGTTATCATACTAAATTTGAGTATTATATGATTGATTTAAATTACTGTCGAATTCAAATGAAAATGAAATAGCAAGTCCTAAACTAAAGGTTAAGCTTGTCCTGTTAACTCCATTCATGTACATCTCTCTGTGTTTTCTCCTTACAGGCTACAACAGCAAGATGGCTCAACCACTTGCAGGTTAAAGTCAAAACATGGACTCAGTCCAATTTTTAATCAGATCTACAGATGGGTTGATTTCATGAATACACCATGGGCACAGATGGGAGTTCCTGAACGCGTGACGAGGTGTTAAAACTGTTACTGATGTTACAAAGAAATTAAAAATCAACACAGGAAATTATAATTAGTAAGAACTTGGTCTCTAAAGAGTTTATTAGCTTATCACTCATATTTTGTCCTTGGCACCAAAAGAAAATATTTGGGAGAAGATAATCTTGAAGTACACATTGGTTCACACCATCTTTGGTTTTAAATGAAATAAAAATTTGTAGTCATCTGAGAACTTAGTGATTGACATTACACAGTATACTGGTAGATTATATTCATTCATATACACATATTTTCAAAAATGCCTTTGAGATTTGGAATCATAATATTGTATTGTGTCTTAAAATTAAGGGTAAAATCATGCTTCTAATAATATATTGACAAATAACTTATCAACTTACCTTACCTTTGTTCTATATTTGGGTACATGTTAAACTAGTTCAATAAACTAAATCATATAACAATTATAGATGAAATGGCTGTGAAAGACTCAGTGAACACCTAAGTATTTTCTGAGTATTCATCTTAATATTTGTGTATCTTTTTAAATTTTATTTATTTATTTTTCTTGTTTCAGAACCTTTGTTTGTTTATTCACTCATTTTTATGGCCGGCTCAGCCTGCCGTGAGGGCAGGGCTGGCGCAGCATGTGGTGCCGGGGATCGAACCGCGGTCCCTGAAGCCACCCAAGCTTTCCCAAGCAGGCGCTTTAGACCACTGAGCCATCCCACCAGGCCCCGAGCCATCCCACCAGGCCCCAATATTTGTGTATCATTATTTTTACTTATTATCATTATGGAAGGAACTAGTGAAGATGTAAGAAAGTGTAATTATTTAGTTCAAGTATATTTCTATATCATAAATTTTGGAATAAAAGATTTGAGATTTCAAATTTTTTCAATATCATCAGTATAAATCTATCATATATTCCATGTTAATATTCCCCCTTGCTTCCCACTCTAATTTTACCCCTTCCACGAACTGCAAATGTGCGTAGCAATTTATATTCAGTTTGTTTATCAAATTACAAATCATTACTTCTTGCAAGTAAGAACTAGGAAAAAGTTTGCTCACACTGAAATGCTTAGTATATTTTTATTCAATAATTACTTGATGTGAATAATTTCCTACTCAAATAAAACAATTAAAATGCTAAATAGAGTCAAGGAAAGATGAATCTTTTAGTTTTTTGTGTAATTTTTACATCAGATATTAATTATGATAATCTCAACAACAGGGCTGCCCAATATAGCTGCCCAAAAGCGCATGTGACTATTGAGGACCTAAAATGATGACAAGCCCAAATGGAAAACAACTCTAAGTGTGAAATATGCACTAGTTTTCAAGGAAATTCTAAAATATATAGACATTTCCATATTTATTTCCTGTTGATCTAACATTTCAGTTGTATAAAATTAAATTAACACATACATAATTAATTAGTTGATATATTATTTTTTATTTTTTATTATGGCTACTAGCATGTTTAAAAGAAGTATACATGTGGTGATTTTCTGCCTTGGATTAGAATCCACTGGACAGAACTGCTCTAGAATTTATTCAGAAAAAGTAGCTCAAACAGAGGAGTATGTCCCATAAAAAGTAATTACACATAACTTCACACAGATAAATAGGCTTTCTTTCCTGTCATAGAGTAATGGATAATATTAATATTTCTAAATTAATGGCCCACTCTACAGTTATGGCTCATTTAACATAAATTAATCTAAACAATTGTACGTGTTCGTGTTTTATTTAGTTGCTCTCTCTATTGTAAGAAAGCAAACTTTCACTGAAATACAAGCAGAAACGAAGTATGCTTGGGGCCCTTCAGGTGACTGCTGCCATCGTGTAGGAGTCTTGCCTGCCCCTGGGTTTCTAATTTGCATGGTACCTCTGTCCATTTTCCAAAGCATTTATCTTCTCAACTCCTATACTGTTATTCCTTCTTCCTTCCAGCTTTGCCCATTACAATTATGGCTATAGAAATACAGGACAAGAATAACAGTCAAAAAAATTCCAACCTAGATTGTACTTAGCTTGGTCCTGAGAGGGCAATTCTTTCTCAGGTACTGTGTGAAGACAGATATGTAACCAACAATACCATGAAGAGTGGGAGAAATGAACGAAACGTAACTGAAACTAATAGATAGTACTGCCTGACAAAATCATAAAGTCTGACATTCACCAAGAATGTGTAAATGTGGTAGTTATTACATTACATCATTCAAGTGTGCTTACAAGCAGAATAAAACAAGGCATATATTGAAACTTCACATACAAATGGAGTAGTGAAGAAGCAAAGTGGAAGTGATAACGCTATTGTTATGCTTATCAGCAGTGTGAGATGCTTACATTTGCTAATGTAGACCCCTAACATCATCCCTTTTTTTGCCCTTATATATCTTACAATTTATTTCATATATGTGTTGTGTTTATACAACACAAAATATTAAAGTGTCTTTTTCTTTTGTTTCCTCTTCTTTTTTCAAGACAGAGTTTCATGATATAGTTCAGGCCAGCCATGAACTCACTGCATAGTCCAGGCTGGCCTCAAACTCATGGCGATCCTACTTCCTCAGCCTCCTGAGTGCAGGAACTATAACCAAACAACCAGCTAGAATATCTTGAATGCTGCCTAACTCTATACAAAAAAATATATATTTATTTCATTTGAATTCATTTTAAATTGATTACTATATCACTGGAAATGACTCAGTATTATTAAGGTGTTAAAATAACAACAGAATAAATTTCAAAATAGCAAATAAAATTACATAACTGAGAAGGATTTTGTAATTAATTTAGAGTCAACATAGCCAGGTCATCATGATCAACGGTAGAAATACAATTATGAATTTGCAAGGATGCCAGTTGCTCACTCCCACATGCATTTTCGTCTTCCTTCTCAGTAATTTCACTATGATTTTTAGACTGGAAAATTCACAGATTAAAAAAAAGAAAAGATAAAAAAGAGATGAGGAAATAATAAAATAATAATAATAATAATAATAATAATAATAATAAACCTACTAGCATTATATACTTCTAGCTATTACTTGTTTCTTAACCTCAGGGCCAATGGGTTATCGAGAAAACGAATCCAAGCAGTCAAAGGAATTTTTGTTCCGTTTTGTTTTGCTTTATTTTGTTTTTATATCAGGCTGGTATTCCTTTTATTTTATCTGAATTGTGACAATGTGGAATGAACAAATTCAATCTAGAGCTCCAAAGACATTCTAGAGTTTGAAAAGGGCTTGCAATGGAATGCCTAACCCAGATGTTGGAGAAAGAGTGTGGGCATTGCACAGAGCACTTGAGATGTTTTGGATGATTCATTATTAGATGTAAGTTATATTCCAATACATCAACCTTCATATATTTTAAATAACTCATCCACTGTGTTTGTTGTGTGCAGCTGAGTCTAATTCTCCCTGATCCTGTCTTTTCAAAAGTTCTTACTCTTGTAAATGTTTCCCCCAAAAATTATAAATCTAACACCCTCATACAGATGTTTGCAGGAATATTTTATTCAGACAAATAATGAACAAAAAGACCTATAATTCAGTTGATCTTTACCCATACTAAGCAATTTAGACTGCATCTAACATTTTAAATGAGTCTGTTAAAACATATTCTTGAAATTAACGTGTTGCTTTTTTTACTTCCAACATGAAAGTCGTCCATCTTTGCTCTGCCCATCCTTCCAGCAACTACAATTATCTCTAAATTTCATTCACAATAGTTTCTACATTTTAAGGTTTATTCTATGTATACTGTTTCTGTGAGGAATCACTCAGACTACTTCAAAGCTCAGGGTGTCTTAGACAACTGTATAGCGCAGTGGTGTACAGTGATGTAGCCATGACTTAGCACAGGTTTACATGGCTGTGCTGGCTCTGCAAGTGTAAGAATGTAAATGTGAGATAACGATCTGTGTAAGAACTGCATAGAACAGACAAAGGCAGCCTCTTGCAATGTCGTGTTCTGCTCTGCTCCATGCTGCCTGCTGCTGTGGTTCAGGCTTCACACCATGTATTCTTGGGACCTCACCTGTGAAATTTCCCTTGGCCCTTGACGGAGCTCATAATTCCCCTTTTCTAACTTTTTGAAATTCTCGTTTAATGTTTTTGATATTATTACACGTTAGAAGTCTATCACAAATGCTGCTAATAACATTTTCTTTAAAATCAAGTAGTGCCCTAGATCTGAATAGTTTCTTTATTTACCTAATAGTGATATTATACTATAACAGCTTCATTACTCATTACATATTCTGGAAAAACAAATACACTCTATCTAAAGTTAAGCTATACTTTTTAGGTCTGTCTATCACAGGATACTACAGCTATTCCTAATGATTTATTATAATAAGCCATAGTACCCAGTAAGTAGTTCCATGTGTAAATCATTGTACATGCCTGTAGTACAGGCCTTGAGTATGTTTAATAATAGTAATAAATAAGATTTATTTATTTGTTTATTTATTTATCTCTTTATTTAATATTGAGACAAGGTCTTGCCCGTGTAGTCCAGGGTAGCCTCAGATTTCTGCCACTCCACCTGCCTCAGCCTCCCAGGTGCTGAGAGGCACAATCTGCTTGCTTTCAGTCTGCTTTAGAAGGTTTAATTCTAGTAATAAATCTCAGTATATCAGCAATATTAAGGTGAAATTTCTGCATGTCTATCATTCTCATTACATCCTTTATGTCTATCATTCTGACAGTTTTCTTCCATTCAATAGAAGACACTGAGAACATAAGAGAATTCACTGTTTCCCCCATTTTCCTCTGAAGAGGAGACTCACTCAACTATTTATGCTTCACTTTTTAGGATGATGTTCACTTGCTGACGATTGTGGAGGTTTTGTAGCTTCTACTGAACAAATAGTGACTATGTACTATGGAGACAGTTGTTTATCTATCCAGAGAAAGACAGAAATGATCTTTGGATTCTCTGAAATAACAGTGGCCTGAAGATAATACAAATAGGTGATAATTTTGATTTAAGGCACTGCCAAATGGTAAACACTTTGTTCTACATCATAGTTAATTATTCCTTAAAAAGCAGCAACTTAATATTTATATTTGTATTATTCCACACTATACACTGATTTTTTTTCATAGCTAGTTAGTAAGTAATTTGATGGCCACTCTCAATTTACATCGCTTTCATTAGAAACCCCAGTGTTATTCAAGCTATCTACTTATCCACACATTCATCAGGGGCAACCAGGCACATGTCCAAGTCCCCAAAGGCCAATCTTCCTGATAATCATTATGCAATGTTGCCCCATTGACTACATCCAATCAGGAATTGGAGGCATCCCATGCGCAGCAGGCAACTGGTCACTGTTGGACAGTTTGGCCTGACAGGAACAAAATATATGTCCCACACTTGCAGAACACCTGGTTTCATGGATTCCTTGTGAAAATGAATAAAACTATCCAAAATACTTCTTGTACCTGTTCTGCACCATTTGTCTTCACATAAAATGGGCATGTTGGAAGCACGCAGAGGAAGGGAGGCTGGAGTTTCTCAGTAGCATTACTGAGTCACTGATCTGATTGTATCTGGTGACTTTTATTTTTCAAAAGTGAGGCTGAATTCAGGATCCTGCTGCTTAAAGACTCTGCCCTCAGCCCACCCAGCCAGCAGCCTTTCTCTTTCCGCTGGCTTCCACCACAGGAAGGCAGGACGAGCTGCACACTGAGGAGAATTCTACTTCTGGAAATAGTGCAGTGATTTGAATAGGAATTTCTGATCAGTAAGTTGAGTCAATACAGATAGTACAGTAGTTAATATTTGAAACCATACAATCTTTATCAAGTTTCAAAAACGAAAAGGCTTCAACATGTATAACAAGGATAGAAACAAACCTCAATCAACAATGAATTACAATATCTCTAAGCAATGAATGAAAAAATGAAAGATGATATAAATGATGGAGACAAAATCTCAAAACCTGATCAAAATAAAGATATATCTAATATACTGAAACAAAACAAACAAAAAACTCCTTCATACAGCAGTTTTAATCCCAAGTTTGAAAAATGTAGGTGGCAGATATAATAAAATATGGATCTCTGTTATTCCTTCCCTCCCTCCTCTCTGTCTCTCTCTGTCGGTCTCCCTCTTCCTCTGTGTTCCTCTCCCTCTCCCTGTTTACCCTTCTTTTCCCAGCCCTCATTGTTGGAAAGAGTGTAGACTGGAGCAACCACTGAGGAAGGCCCTGTGCAGACTCCTTGTGGTTTATGTTGGAGAGCTTCTGCTGCTTCGTTCTTTAGGGGAGCTTCAATGCCCATCTTCAGCTTGGATACCACTTCCAGCTCCCAGGGCATCTCCCTCTGCCTACTCGTCAAGACCCTTCCACCTTTCCACTTCAGCACCAGCACTTGGGCAATTCTGATACACTTCCATCACAGAATTTGGCCGCCTGATATTGACTTGCATGGAACATTGCTAAGGGCTGCTGGTCGTAGATGCCGTTGTGTGGGTCGCCAGTGCCCAGACAGATGTGTGTACACAGCTCCATCTGACTCTGGTAAACACTGACTGACACAAAGATACTGGCCCTTTGAGTCACCTGGAGACGATTTTCTCCCTTCAGTCACTGGTAAGGGACTATAGTACTGGTAAGTGCTATAATGGTATAATTTCATTTTTTACCTTCTTTCTTTCTTTCTTTCTTTCTTTCTTTCTTTCTTTCTTTCTTTCTCTCTCTCTCTCCTCTTTCTTTCTTTCTTTCTCTTCTTTCTTTCTTTCTTTCTTTCTTTCTTTCTTTCTTTCTTTCTTTCTTTCTTTCTTTCTTTCTTTCTTTCTTTCTGTATTTAGGACAGGGTCTACAGTGCCTCACAATGTAGCTCAGACTCATGGTGATCTGCCTGTTTTCAGCCTCCCAAGTGCTGGGATTACAGCATGCACCACCAAGCCCAGTCTCAATCACCACCTTAGCATGACGAGGTGGGGGGGGTATGGCACAGCAGGTCCAGGGATGAAACCTCGCTGCTGCACTCTGCTTAAGCAGGTGCTTTAGTCTACTGAGCTATCAGGCCAGGCCCATCATTTCTTAAAGTAAAATATATGCCTTCTTTATTACCATTGTACTCTAATCATTTTTATAAATAAATACACAGGAGTAATTAATCTAATTTGAAATGAATACTTCTCCAAAGATAAAGACACAGAGTTTGTTAATAGATAGCCGATTATTTTACTCACTTTGACTCATGTTTAAAACAGGGAAAAACATGGACCAAAGACACCAAAACTACTTAAGTACTATAAATATCTGTTTCATCATTTTGCAGTTCAGTAATCTTGAGCACATTGTAGAATTTATTTGTCCCCTTCCTCATCTGTACAATGGAATAACACAAGGCACAGGAGTTTGATTGTTAAAGTGGGTAGCATACAAATCCACCAACAGGGTACCTGGCGTCTCCAGCATCCCCCTGCTGTCCCTGCTGTTCTAACACTGCATTTTGCAATCACTGCTGGCTCACTAAATCCTACTCTGCACTGCATGTTGAAATTTTTGTCTAGTCTGTCCCATGACACACAGAGAAACAGTATTCTTTCTTTTTCTGGGCTGCAAGACAAAAATTTTCAAAGCTCAGGGGAAAAATAAAAACAAACTAAAAACAATCCCAGTAAACCAAATTCATCCCACTGCAGTCTTCCCTGTTGTGGTATTGTGTAGAATCATTGGCCAATCCCCATCCTGGCCAAACAACCCTCGAGTGGTGTTTATTAGAGATACTCCTTCCAGTTGCTAGAACATCCAGAATTCCTCTGGTTTTTAAAATTCTCTGGACTTTTAAGGCCTTTCTCCTGTGACCTGTTTTAGATGGGCTCAGAAATCCTAAAGCCCCTACCACTATTTTGAACAAATGTCTCCCATTTCTGGTACTTTTTGTGTGCCACTATTGAACCCAGAAGTTTATAGATGCTGTCCTCTTTAATCTTCATCAAATTCCTGGGGATTATGGGTAATTCAGACCCTTAGGAGCTGGCTTGAATTCAGCAGGGTGAAATCTGGCCAACTGGAGATGTGTGCAAACATTCACTGGCCTCAGTGGTCAGCACCCTCTGCCCTCCAGGCAATCTCACAGGAGGTGTGCAGTTTCTATAGCCAGGCTATTAACACTGAAAGAATCTCTGTTTCAGATGCTTGATGTCCTGGGGCATGCTGAAATGAACCTTTTCTTGATAATCAGGCCAACATAAAATTACAGTTCCTGAGCATATCAGCATGGCATGGTATTAAAGTCTCTATAGTGGCTTTTTCTTTTCCAGTTAGAAAGTCTTTTTGCTCAGAACATAAGTCTATACTTAGTAATCTAAATTATTTTCGGTTTTCAGAATAGATGACATGTATTCTCTGCCTGCATTAGCAAAGCAAAAATTGAGACTCCAACTTCTATTAGCCTGAAGAGGAATTAGTATCTTCTATCCTCTGTGTAAAATTCCCGCTTTGTTCATTATCTGGCTTTTCACGAAATGCATGCTCCAAGAGAAACTATTGTCTCCAGAGTTTGTTATTATATTCTCATTGTTACAGGCAGCCAGACAGAGTTGGGCTCTCAAGAAGACAGCATAGGGGACAAGATGACTTCAACTTTGGAAGAAACAGATCCTGCTGTGAGCAAGACCTCAAGAGAAAAGAGTAAACAAATGCAGCCGCACACCTCCCCAAAGACAGACGTGCAGGACTGATATTCTAAATGAGTCTCTCACCTTCTGGATGCCTGGAAGTCTCTAACTGAGCACACTACAGGAAAAGCCGCCCGCTTGCCACATGCACTTGCTATGGGACCTGTTCCTCAATTTGGTCCTGGATTTAATGAAGTTTACCTGAGCAATTATGCTTATAGCATATCTATTGACCATAGTTTTGCTCCACCTCATGCCCACCTAGGAGTTTCCATGTTTTTTATGTTAGACCCACCTCATCTCATGGTCTTACTCTGTAAAATCTCTGGAAAAGACAGCTTCACAGGCCACACACTCAGTCTCCTGTTCTGTCCCTCTTTTGCACAGCAGCTTTCTTTCCCTCTAAAATATAGTCTGCTCTTAACCACCCTTGTTCCTACAATTCATTCTTCAAATATAGAGAGTACAAATTTAGCCATGGTATCCTGCTGTTGGGAGTTTCATTCCCCTGTATCACCAGCGTTTACAAAAAGATCCTAAATATATAGGAGAGTTTAACCAATATATGCAAAATTAGTAAGCAACCAAAATGGAAAATACTCTACGTTTTGGTATATAAATCTGCCCATTTTGGAAAAGTTAATTTTTAATTATCAATAATGTTACAAACCAAGGTGATTTCAAAGCTCACTTTAGGAAGGAAAGCTACTTGAGTTGAATTGTACCTACTGGTTAAGGCTATTAATTTAGCAGTTCTTCCAATTATTTTCTCAGTAAATAAGAATGTTATTGAAGCTACATGACAACTCCTTGTCATCACCAGAACGTATTTATTGAGACAACAATACATTGTGTGGGAATGGTATTTCATGGTGGTTGTATTGATTGCAATATACTACAGTACTTTGACTAAACATGCACTATTGTAGTTTCTTTACTGTAGTTCGTTTTTACAAATTTTCACCACAAATGATTATAGTGTTATTCATATTAACTCAGAAGAGTTCAATAGATAGTTTGAGTAGAAATTATTTACACGTTTTAACAGTGACAAATATGTTCTACTTCATAATTCATTTATTTTTAGTGACTTGTCATACAGAAGATTATCATGTCTTATAATAGAATGCATTCATCTTTTTGCATATTTCACAGTATATTTGCGACAGTGTCCTGTCATATAATCCTTATATAATATATATACTTATATATTATATATATAATCTCCATAATATGTATTAGTATGATTTCATATATATGATTACTTAACTCAGATTGAATTCTGTATATGGTATGAGTGTTTTGATTAGATAAATAACCCACTTTCCCATCAATATTTACTGAAAGTTCTATCTTTAGCCAGTAATATGGAAAGCCATTTCTCTTATCTTTTAGCAAGCATCTTCCTTCTCAAGTGCCCAGTCTTCTCCATTACCCTCATACATAGTGTGTCTGCATGCAACCAGGAACTCACATGTACATTTTTCATCTGTGAAATTTTATGCAAGATATTGGAAAAGATCTTCTGTGTGACTCATGGGAACAGTCACCTATGCTAGTTTTTTTTCTTTTTTTCTTGTTTCAGAACTTTTGTTTTATTTATTTATGTATGTATGTATGTATGTATTTATTTATTTTTATGGCCGGCTCAGCCTGCCCTAAGGGCAGGGCTGGCACAGCATGTGGTGCCGGGGATCGAACTGCGGTCCCTGCAGCCGCCTAAGCTTTCCTAAGCAGGTGCTTTAGACCACTGAGCCATCCTGCTGGGCCCAACCTATGCTGTTTTTAAAACTGCATTTTATCTTAGGCAAGCAGTATAGATTCCCTGTGGGAGTTAAATTTCAATAAATAATCAATAAAACATAACGAAGGCAAGTTAACACAAATACAAGACAATTGCTGTCAATTTATGATTATTATTCAAATCTCCTCCTGTTTAAAGCCTTCATAAGGAAAAAGCTATTGTTTGAGGCAGGCTATCATCTTACACCACCCACTGGATTAATTACAAAGGTTTTGGAAGTTGCTTTACTTTCCATTGTTGCTCTGATAATCTGTAATAATATAAGAATGATCCTTAGCACAAAAACAGATAGAGAAATAACTTCCATGAAATTGTAGTTCCTGTTTCATAAAAAACACTGAAGATTTAATGTTTGACAGTCATTTCAAGTTTTTAATTTGTGATGAAATATTTAATATATTATAACACAAGCAGTTTTATGAAAATAATTAAGTACATGTTACAAATGGAATTCATTACTATGCTATCCTAATGAGTACTTCAGTAAAATTATTGGAAACATTACAATGACTAACTGCAGAGCTCAAACATTTTTAGACTCATATGCACTTTTCTAATATAGATAATCTGTACAATGTCTGTTCTATCATGTAGGCTTCTCTACTATATATATATATATATATATATATATATATATATACAATATTCAATTCAATTATTGCCCAAACGTATTGAATTATGCACCAAGAAATATTTATTCTACTAACCCTAAGTCAATAGATACTCATGGTGAGACTCGTACAGACCTGGGTTATGAATTCTATAAGGGAAGTCAATCACGTCCTGTTTAGAATGCTTCCTTTGCTCCACCAGAGCAAAGCCATGCTTATTTTACTTCACAAAACTCTACAGGCCACTAAGGTACATTCACCTGGCTTTATATAATGTAGCCTTTGAAAACACTTTTCTTGTTGTTCACTACCACTTTCAGAATTTATTCCAGGATCGCATGAAGAATTCCATAACAGAATGCATAAAGGTAGCTGAATTAGTTCATGGTTAGACCTGAGCTAGTGGGATCCTATGTGTAACAAAAGAAAGACTAAAATTGCATTTTACTGCCAATTTAATTTTTTTTAAAGAATTTATTTTATTTTATTTTTTCTTGTTTCAGAACTTTTGTTTGTTTGTTTGTTTGTTTTTATGGCTGGCTCAGCCTGCCCTCAAGGCAGGGCTGGCATAGCCTGTGGTGCTGGAGATTGAACCATGGTCCCTGCAGCCGCCCAAGCTTTCCTAAGCAGGAGCTTTAGACCACTGAGCCATCCTGCCGGGCCCAGCCACTTTAATATTTTAAGTGTATTTGTAATATATAAAGAATTCACAGTAAAATATCTTATTAGCCCTATTTATGTGAAAATCAGAGTATCTAGAACTGTACCTATATTTAGCTTACGAACATCCACCATGCAAAAGGACACATCTGAGGAGAATGTGGGTTCCTCTTTTTTAATGGTTTATTTGCAACAGGGTCTCACAGTGCAGCTCAGACTTGTAATGATCCTCCTGTCTCAGCCTCCCTAGCACTGGGATTACAAGCTTGGGTCATGAGGTGGCAGGTTTGGCTCAAGGCTGGCATGGTACGTGTTACCAGGGATCAAACCCTGGCTATTGCACTTGTTAGTCAGGCACTTAGATGGCTGAGCTATCTCTCCAGCCAGGGATCTTTTATCAAATTCAACATTACACATACCAGGAGCCTTTTGTATTTATTTTTTAAGTGCTAGACTTATTGTAAGAGTATAATGAATTCATTTTGCTGTGTATAGAGTCTAGAATAACATCGCTTGAAAACAGATTACTAGCTCAGTGGGATGAGTTACTGATTTTACAGGTGAAGTGAAGTAGGGCCTAAGGTGCAACTGATTCTAAATATCAATACTACCCTGGCTCTATATGGGCCATTCAGTCCCATTACCCTGTTGCTGCAATATATCCAAGTGAATCTCATGTTGTGTTTAAACATTTATAATATTTTTATTTACTCAGTACTGGAGTCAGAACATTTAATTTGGGTACTTTAAAATAGTTCATTGAAAAAAAATAGTTCATTGCTCTGATATATTTGCTTCTTTAAAAATATACTTTTAAAATGGGGTAGGAAATAGAGAGCATGAGGAATTGTTCTTAGGATCTCATTTCTTTCAGGGAGAGTTGTGCCAAGGAATTAGCAGCCACAGTACTTGATTGTTGAAGCTTTATTTTCATTGGCGTCCAAAAAATGCTCTTACATTCAAGCAAGTAGATTAAATGTTATTAGCTTTAATACCTTTTAAAACAAGTAATCTTTTGAGGTGATAATGGAATTTAAAGTAAGTACATTTGTTAAATTGGTTTTACACTACTGTGTTTTCTCTGTTGGCCACATGATCTTTAAACCTCACAGTACTAATTATAATTATAATATATAGTAGTGTGTATGTGTGTGTGTGTGTGTGTGTGTGTGTTGTATATACATGTGATTAGCTCCATACTAACCTTATGTCAAACCTAAAGTTAAGGAAAATTTTATCAACCTTATATAGGTCTGTCAAAGGAAAAATTCTGCTGTTTTCTCTTGCACAAATTTATAAGCCCATTAAAATCCCAAACCTAGACTCCTACGATTTGTCAAGGCACTGTTAGATGGTATATATTTGAAATAATTAGGAAGAAAGAAGGGAGGGAGAGAAATAGTGAAAGAAGAGAGAAATGAA
>PVJA010002577.1:65754-105435 GCA_004027025.1 Myocastor coypus
AAAAAAAAAAAAAAAAAAAAAAAAAAAAAAAAAAAAAAAAAAAAAAAAAAAAAAAAAAAAAAAAAAAAAAAAAAAAAAAAAAAAAAAAAAAAAAAAAAGCCAAAATAAAAAGATTAAGAAAGCTGGAGGGAAAGGATTCTAGAGTAATTTTTTCTATATTAGTACACCCTAATTTTGCCTTACAGTTACTTAGGTTTGTTTGAGGAATTTTCCCCGCTGTTACATACGGCTAGAGGCAAAGTTTTCATAGTCCTTTTTGTGCAGAGACACCTGTCTTTTTACGTCAGTGCCAGAAGGGTTGAGCATCTTGTCACCGAAGCAACAAGCCTGCACATTTATAGGTGTCACTCACTGCACCATCTGTTCCTCGGGATAACAGCCACTATTATCACTCAGCCTTCACCTGAGGCTGCAACGATCTCTGTGGATTAAAGTTCAGATCTACGAGGAGGAATGGCTAGCAATGTGGCGCTGCTCAACGTCGCCTGACCTCGGTGCTCCTCTGTCAGCACTGCCTTACAGCCCGTTATTTCCCTGCTTCATCGTACGTATACCTGGCAGCATAAAGGTTTTGATTAAGCAGTGAAGCTGTAGAAAAGACTTCACACTAATTTACTGGCATTTTTGGTCCTTTTGGAATTTCAGGTTCTTAAAACACTTCAGAATCTGCCTAGAGTATTTTTAAAAAATAAAGCGAATAAATCCTAGCTAAAGTTCAGTCCTTGAATCACTAATAGATACTTTAGTAAACAGAACTAAAGCAAACCCACACAGAGATTAAAGTCAGAAACATAAGGAAGAGCATTGTGATGAATATGATCATTAGAGAGTCATCAAGTCTCTGAAAGTTTACTTACGTTGGGCAAAAACATTTGTTTTTGTAATCTTAAATCATACCATCTATATATGTACAGTAAACTAGCTTATTGCTAATCCCTTTATCAAAGGTGGCATTTAATGAATAATGTACAGTTTTTTTTCAAATAATTCTCGCCAATGCCTGACAGGAGAATAAAATCAAGATATGATATAGGCTTGTTCTTTTCTCGAATTCACTTTTTCTTCCTTAGTAGCACAAGGTTTCCTGACCCGGAGTCGTGCTTTACGACCCCTCTTTTCTGTGGCTTTTGTTATAGCCGTGGAAGATGCTCTTGTACATTCCCATGAGAAAGAAAAGGAAGCTCGCGCGCCGTGTTTACTCATTGCCAGTCAGGCCAATAAAAAGGTTTTGTAGGGATGGTAAAACATGATAATGCTGTCAATTTAAAGCAGCTCATCACAGAAGGAATGTTTGCACGCATTTTGTTCTACAACTGCACTTTTACTGTGGATATAAAACAGCATCTCGTTGTTCCTGCAAACATTGAATTACGCCGTATCCTTTTACTTTGCCCGCTGATTAGTTTGTGTGCTTGTTCATTGCTTTTGGAAGGATTTAGCTCTTGTCTCCTCTGGGAAGCAGCAACTGCTGCCCAGAAATGAGCTAGGACAGCTCTCTGCATGTTCCCTCCTTCACTGTGTAAGCAATATTAACAAGTTCATTGAGGTGCCGGCAACAAAACAGACATTTTAGCCTTGCACTTCATTTGTACATTTCTATTTTAAAAAAACACATGGTTTGAGGGGCCGTTTTGTAGCAGTGAGTCTGCACATTCACTAATGGTCCTCTTCTGGCTTGCATCTGCAGATGGCGAGCACTTCCGGGTCATGACTGACTCCTGACTGACTTGAAGGCCCATGAAGGAAGCTCATTCCCTTCACCAGCCACTTGTGTATAGTATTGTGGTATCCCAGATCTAGGGAAGAGCAATGCTGCTCCTCCCGTTCTGCAAATCGTGAGAGCTGATCAAGGAACCACACGTCACAGAATGGAATCGGATGTTAGTCCTCCTTCATTTGGCGCTGTCAAGCAAACAATACAATCGTCTACTACAGGTAAGCAGAGTGCTCTCAAGCAAGTTGCACATCTCTTCCTTGAAACTTAAGTAAGTCTGACACATATTTAGTTCTGGGTGATGTTAAGAAAAGCTAGGGGCCCGGCGGGATGGCTTAGTGGTCTAAAGCGCCTGCTTGGGAAAGCTTAGGCAGCTTCAGGGACCGCGGTTCGATCCCCAGCACCACATGCTGCGCCAGCCCTGCCATCGGGGCGGGCTGAGCCGGCCATAAAAATGAGTGAATAAACAAATAAAGGTTCTGAAACAAGAAAAAAAATAAATAAATAAAATAAAAAAGAAAAGCTAAATATAATTCAGCGTTCCCCACATATACTCATTAGTAATAAACTGAAAAAATATTATTTTTCATATCATTCCAAGTATAATTTTGCTATATAAAATCATTCAATAAATATGTATTGAGTTATCACATTTTTGTAAAAAAAAAAGTATGTCTTTAATTCAAGAAGAACAAGGAGAGACAACTTGTAACTGCATAGTCAGCTTTTTGTGTTATTAAGTTTTTTTTTTTTTTTAAATTGAAGCGAATGTTTTTAAGTCAAGAAGAAAATAATTAACACAGAACAAGAGGTAAACCAATGTCAGGCAGGATTATAAATGGGAGTGAAAGTTTAATTTATTTTGCAGAAGAAGACTGGAAGGGACCGCTAATGACAGCGCTGAAAAATAAGGAATAAAAGTCTGTACAAGAATACAGCGGTGGAAAAGACGTAAAGCAGTGACATAAAATAGCTCATTAGTAGAGTTTCAAAAATGTCAGTAAAGTCTAGTTCACGGGTTGAGACAAGGAGAAAAAGTCGGGCATGTAGTCAAATAAATGATCAAGGAGTTAGAGCTACACCTTGCAAAATAATTGAAGCACTTTGGCTTAGTTACAGAGATTTGTGGGTTAGCAGCTTTACCTTGTAAAATAAGTACTACTTTAAATATTTAAGTATTCTAGGATATTAATCTCTCATTGATGTAATAGCCAGTTGCCCCTACCTGTATTAAGACATTATGGGAAAATTATAGGAAAGGGGTATTTCAACATCCAGTAAGATAATGGTATATTCTTGCTTCATATTTTTGTTTATCTTATGAAAAAGTGTATTTCCTGAAAATAAAACCTAGCACTTTACCCGAGTGTCATGAATTGTTCATCTTTGACTGCTTTGACTTTATTAGATAAAATTATAGTAGAACGTAATATACTGTAATCTTCTAGTAATAAACTTTCTAGAGTATGTAAATTTAAAGTCAAAAAGTTTCATAAATCATCACACTAGTTTGGGCATCATGGTGAATAAATCAGGTACTGCACACTTACAGAATATCTACCTCAACATTGAACCTTTACCCTGAAGACATGTTTCTCAGTTGCCCATAATAGAAAACCCAAGATAAACATGACTACACTTAAAAGGCACACATTAGAATTTAAGAAACAAACACGTATCTTTAATACAAGGTGTTACATGCCAACATACATAGGACACTGAACCTCCCCATGATCTTTAATGTTACTTTTCTGTGCAGCTGGAAGCTTTCAGTCATCAGCTTCAGTCTATCCCCAGCTTCTTTTTAGATACATACATGCCCAAAACACACACATGTGTACATGTGTGTGCATGCATGTGGGTGTGGAAGGGAAAGCAGAAAGAGGAAAAAAAAGAAAAGGAAAGGAAATCAATTTTGAGAGTTAGAAAAAAATCTATCTTTTTTCTCCCCTGGGTTTCTTAAATGTGGATATTTAATTGGTATCTTTCCTTGCAAAAGCATAAATACAGTCCTGCGAAATCTGTGGCCATTGCTGCAAACCCATTAGTGAGTACAATTCAACCACTACCTTCTCCTAATTTTAGAACCTTAAGTAACCTAAATTTTATTTAGAATTTAAAGGATGCGTCATGGCCTCTGACTCCTTAGGATAAAAACTTTCCAGACGGAGAGTGGCCAGTCTTGGGTTTCTTTCTCCTAGGCCATATCATCGCATCTGTTATCAAGTGGAACCTCACACTGTCGCCGTACCTAGGAAAAGATCCATGCTTTAGAAAAGAGAGTTCAGGTTTTTTTCATAAAAATTATAATGTGAAAGTGTGGCTCCCTCTGCACGTGGGTGAAGCTGGACGCAGGAGAGGGATCTCTTCATTGCACGGACCTTGTCCTGGAGGAGGGTGTTGCCTAATGATGTTCCGCCCCGGGCAGCTGCGTAGGGGGCCTCAGGCCTCTCTCATGCGTTTGACTTTCTCACTTTCCCAATATGAAACACAGTTCAAAATGTCTTTTGTACTTCTAAATTGAAGTGAGTACTCTAGCAGTCAGAGAGATAACTCAATATTATTTGAATTATTTGACTGCATAATCTGTCCTCCTACAGGTACTGGGCATCGAACTAGTAGCACTCTGCCACTGAGTGACAGCTTGTCTGTTTCTTCTGTGTTATTTTAATTCAGGGTGTCCATAATCCTTCTGATGAAGCCCCAAGAGTGCCTAAGATTACATTTGTATGCTACTTTGCACAGCATTATTCTTCTTTAAAAAACAAACAAAAACCCAGATACTTGATTGTTCTTTCTTTTGCATGTTTCATAATCAATCACACTTTACAAATTTAAACTACTTTGCTATCTGGAAGCTCTGTGATTCATGCCCAGGAGTTGTTCTTTGTTAACTTGGGAAACTATGATGAACAATCTATTAAGTGAGTTGGATAAGATGATAAGCAAGCACCCTGACAACAGTGAAGAAGCTGGCAAGCTGTCGTGATGATGTCATCAGAGACATCAGAAGTATTTGACACGTAGAGACTACAACTGAAAAGACCATTCTGCTTTGGAGGAGTGTCACAAAGAACATATCTTCTTGATGAGTTATAACCGTTTAGTCTATGACCAAATATACAAGCAAGATATCCAATAAGAAATAAACTTACTGAGCAGGCCAAATTGTTCAGTGGATTAAAGCTCCTGCTTAGGCAGACACAGCAGCTAGGGTTTAATCCCAGGGTGTGCTGAGATGGCAATTGAGATTGGGCAGAGTGGTACACATCTGTAGTTCCAGTTGTTTGGGAGGGTGAAAACAGGTGGATCACTATGAGTCCATTTACATAGTGAGAACCTGAGACCATGAGACTCAGGTACCCTGTAGACCCTGTAGACACTGTAGACCCTTACTAAGGAATACAAAAACAAAACAAAACAAAAAAGAAATAAGCATACTTTCCCCTAGAGGCAGCAACATGCAATACAATCTGTTAAGAACCTCAAAGGCCACTACTTATTCCATAGAAAACGTATTCAAAGTGGACCAAGGATAGGCAAATGTGATGTATGTCTCATGGTGCTATAAGGTAGCTCATAGTATGTTTCAATTAAAACATTCTGCCACAATTTATAGTAAGTAACAATCACTGACTTCAACTTATCTCTCCTCCAAGATTTTTCTCTTCTGTTAATATCAGGATATAAATTTAGAAGTTCTACAAATTTTCTCCTATTATTTAAGATTTGGAAATTTAAGCAACCTGTTTGATAACTTTTGAACTCCCAACTGTTGAGAAATTTTGTTCATTAAACTATCTAGATATATCCTGAAGCTGAGCACATTTCGCTGCTTGTACTCTACCAACTTGGACCTACTCAACTACAAAGAACAAGACATTTCCTGGCTTATCTGACTGCTTCCTTCTCAGTGGTTCCAGAGAATTTTTTTTTTCAATGTAAAACTTTAGTTCTATGTTGGAACCAAAATGCTGCATTGGTCAGTCCTACTTTGCTGTCCACTCCGCAATAGCACACATGTGTCTGCTCATTTACTGAAGTCTTTCCCCATCTTACTGCAAGCACTGGTCCTTATTGCATTCACATCATTAAAGCTATTCCTAGTGACACTACCTACAGTTTAATCTTACACAACACCACTATGGATGAGTTTGCCTAGTTCTTTTTCCTTACTGCTACTTAAGAGTATGCTGGGCATAAATGTGATTACATGTTTATTTGCCATCAGCAACTACATGTAAGCACAAAGACAACAACGCTGTGTTTATTTACTGACCAGCAAATCTAATCGTCCACAACAGACTCATCAGCAATGCTCAAGCATAAATTTGTGTAACAGATGAACCAGTGAAGAAATTTGCTAATCAAAACTTTTAGAATGGGGTTTGTTGGACAGATGCTTTATCTACATGCTTGTTCTGGTTCAGCGGATTTGGTGTACCAAATCCAGCTATTTGGCTGGCCAAATAGCTCAGCAGATTATAGTACTTGTAAGCAGGTGCAGGGGCCAGGGATTTGGATCTCTGGGCCTGACACCTGCCCTCAGGGTGCACTGAGATGGAAATTGAGACTTGGTGTAGCCTCGCATGCTTGGGATCTCACTTCTTGGGAGGCTGTAAACAGGTGGATCACTAGAAATCTGATCTAGTAGCAAGACCCTGAACAGCCTGTAGCCCCCTCCCTAAAAAATATAGAAAAAGAAATAATAAAATAAAAATAAATCTAGCCAGAAAATCTTGGTAAAGATTAAACTTTGATTCTATAAATCAATATATAGATCAAGTTGTTCTTTAAAAAAAAACCTTACAATTATGTATTTGGTCCAGTGTCACACTATGCCGCTTGGACTGCTAGTGATCCTCCTGTCTCAGGTTCCCCAGCGCTGGGATTACAGGCGTGCACCACCACTCTTGGTTTTGGGGGCTGGCCTGGTCCTTGTTCTCGCCTGGCAGGTGCTGAGACAGTAGAGCTATTTCCTCACCTCCTCAAATTATTCTTTTCAAAAACAATATTTTTCTTAATTATCTCACTGTTTATAAAATAGGGATAATAATGGTATTTGTTTTCTAGGTTTATTATAAAAGTCAAATGAGAAAATACTGTACATGACAAGCACTTAAAAAGGTGCCTGATACATCTTAAAGTACTTGACAAAGATCTTGTCTTACTATTAACATTATCTTTTAGATGTTCTGAAATAAGAATGCATCTGGAACATTTTTATCTTTATTGCACAGAAAATTAATTTTTTAAACCAAAAATGTAGTCTGAAAAATCTAGGAGGTGAATAGGTCAGCATATATTCCCAGAATATAACAAATTGCTTGAAAACAATAGTCATTTAGTAGACATTATTAGACTAAATTAGTGAGCTGCACAGAAAACAAACAGGTATTACGTTACTGAAGGTTAACCTGTAACTTTACTTTTCTGCATGGTGATCCCTTGCCTTATATGGTGCTACATAGTGCTAGAACTATGTGCAAATAAAAATGTATTAACCTTAATTTCCTTTTTCCTGTGAATTCTAGGACAAAAGTCTAGACATTCTCAAGGTCACAGAATGAAATGCTTATTGAGATTGATTAATAAAATTACACTTACTGATACTTGCACTGTAACAAATTTCCATCTTAAAGCAAAATGAAGTTTACATATTGCTGCAGGCACTGTGCAAATTAGCAGTTCATTGAATATTAATGATTATTTTTTGCCGCCTATTGTTATGCAAATTGCCGGAGTGTCAGAATTTATCTTTTTATTTAGTTGAGGATTAAGGGAGAAATGCTTCTAAAATCAAATAGTGCTTCCTACAAATAAATATTTGAATACAAGCACAAAAATTGTTATATTTCATGAATATTCAAAATTAACATGTCTGTTTGGTTATCTTTTAAATGTTAATTAAATCTGTAAGTTCTAAAAGCACATGTATATATATTTATACATTTTCAGAAATAATACACTTAACTCCAAATGTGTGCATCTATATTTTCAAAAACATATATGTATATACATAATCAAAAATAATACATGCTGAAGGTTAAAATGTATTATTAACAAATGGAAATTAGTCTTGTGAGTTTTGAAAATATTTAGAACACTATTTTTCTTAGGAATCCACATAGGCTCTCTCTCTCTCTCCCTCTCTATGGGTTATATAACCTCACAAATAATTTTAGAAATTATAGTTTATTTAAATAGCCTATGTCTAAAATATTCAACAGATCACAAGTCAGCATGATGCTATGCAGATTTATTTATATGTTCAGTCTCTCATTGTTGTAGCATATGGAGGAAAGACATTTCTTCTTTTCTTTCTTTTAACAAAATTTTCTTTGAATAAGTCTTGAGAAACTTTGATGTAAATCCACCTCTAAATAGGCCAACAATCCATATAATTTTAATTATCATTTCCTTAGAGACATTATTACTTTAATCTGTTCTTGAAAGTTAATTTCCATGAATATTAAACAATGCTTCCAGGGCTGGGATATAGCTCAGTGTCACAAGCACCTGCCTGGCAAGCGTAAGGTCCTAAGTTCAATCCCCAGTATCTCAAAAAAAAAAAAAAAAAAATACATACATACATACATGCATACATACTTCAAAACAAGACCTCTAATAATATTTAAATATCAATATCTCACAGACAGAACTTTTCAAAAGAGTGAGATACTTTTAACTTAGCAGTAGTATGCATTCCTCTGAGCCATATGGTTTTTTTTTAAACCAATGCAATATAAAAACTGTTCTTACTACATAACGTTTAGGATTATTCATCTATCAGAATGTTAAGAAATCAGAGGTATAATAACTGTCATTATAATTTGATATTTTCTTCTGCTTTCTTCAAAACAATCTAGACTTTAAGTTTAAAAATATGGCATGTGCTATGCTTGTCACTAATTTTTAAATCTGACATAAAGGGCATCCATGTGTATAAAGTATTACAGAGTTTAAAAGACAATTTTAACACTAGTGTTATACAACTTTAAAAATTCTCTTGAGGAAGTATACATCACTGTGATTTACTCAACAATTTATTTTTTCAATATTGTCAAGCAAAAATACGAAATAAAATAGGAGCATATATCCCATTCTACGGTCTCATTTTACTTTGCTTACATTCTTACTGACTTCAGAAGAGGCGATTTTCTAGTTAAACAGAGTGGCAGTAGGCACCACAATCCTCTAAGGTGCTAATAGATTATAATAGGAATTTTTTCCACGTAATTTCAAACAGGCATTTTGGAATTCTAACAGACTTGTGTTTCATTTAGTGATCAATTGAAGCATCCCAGAAGAAGTTGCTATTTAATGGCAAAATCTAGAACTCAAGGTATTAGAGTGAGGTCTTCATGTTTACAAATGAGGTCCACTTGAGTACACAGCACGGGCAAGACTGATGTAATTAATTATGACATCAGCCTCTCAGGAGGAGGCGCTCTATCCCTAGAGGTCCATAAGTAGCATATACTGCTTCAAGCCCTGTACCATAAAATGAGCATTCTTTGTATGCCCTGTACTTTCTATAAATGTGCCATTCTACTAGGAGAATTGGCCGGATTGAAAATCTAATAAAAGCAGTGATGGCAAGTGCATGGCTCCAGAAAGGATCAACAACATAATCATAAGTTCAAAGGGTAACATTTAAAAGCTGAATGAACCTGTTTCCATTTTCCACTATTTGTAGTTCCAAATGCAGCAGTCTCATCATGTTCTGGACAGTGAGGCATGGAGATCTTCAATGTACACCTAATGTCTGCTGCGTAGACCCTATGGAGCCCACCGCCCACCCCAGCCCACTCCTGAAAGCTCTGTCAGAATCTTGACCAAGTCTCAAAGCCTCTTGCATGCTGAAGCAGTCTCCTCCTTTTTGCTGTGAGAAGTCCAAGGGCAGGAGGATTTTATTTTATTTTATTTTCCTCTCCATTACTCTAGGGTATTTCAAATTTTGTTACAATAATGATTCATTTCATATGCATACTGCAAACAGGTTTAGAGAGTGCTCAGTGCAAGAAAGTATGGATAATGTTACAGATAATTTGACCCATGAGAAAGAACTGTCATCTATATTCCTCTTCGTAGTAAAATATTTTAAACAGTATGTGAGAATAAGTGTGGCATAACTGTGTGGGACATAGAACAATCCACAAAATAGGAAGGTGATATCCAACTGACCGAGACAGTCATGCGGTTAAGTGATCTGTGTGATGCGCCTGGTGTAATAACCAGCCGTCTCTGCCTCACTGGGTGCCCGAGGCTCCTCACAGTTCAGCCTTGAGCTTGACAGGGACTGCTGAGTGACCACAACATGGTGTTGCTATAAGCTGCCATTTGCCTGGTGCAGATCAATGCTATCCTGCTGTAATAGTTGTTTTGGGTATGAGGCTCTCATTTTTTTTTTCAATGAGGAGAACACTAATCTCATTTATTTATGTACAACTATTTCATTTTTCTCCCCCTAGCAGGATGTTATGGCTTACTCCATTGTATTTTAAACAAACACTTAAATAATTCAACTCTAAAATTGATCTCTGAGGTAAGAGCTTTCTGAATGTTTTATTCTACTGAAGACTACCAATAACTAGGTCGTGAGATTGTATTTCCACTGTCACTACACATATCAAGAGCAGAGGAGACCTCATGTTTGAATGAACAAAGGCGACAGACATATTGTATGGGAGTTCTCATAGTTCTTACATTGCTATTTTAAGAATAAGTATTTAATGATTTTAACAACTTCTGGGATGGGATAAGCAGGAGGATGATAAAAATACAGGATTGTATAAATACTACAAGACAGTTGTTAGTTGTGTTTTACATTTTCCTTTCCAGGCTATAAAAGGAATAAAACCATTAAAAAACTAGGAAATGAAATTGTATGAAGAAACCCTCTTTAGCTCAATTATTGTTCAAAGGCTATGTTATTAATTGGCAATTTCTTAACAGTCAAATTAGTTATCATAGCTCATTTGCTTTTCCTATATTAAAATTTATTATATATTTTCCCCCCAAATTTGTGGTATAATTAACATATCCCTAAGTTTTTCAGAACTTTAAGAAAAGTGACAAAGACAAGAAATTCAACTTGGAGAGTACTATGTACAGTGAATTTCTGTATGTCTCATAATGGGATAACAAAAGATACACTTGTATAATTTCAAACAATTTTGAGTACTAGGGGCTGGGGAGAGAGCTAAATGGCACAAGTGCCTGCGTGGCAAGTGCAAGGTAGTGAGTTTGAATGCTGGGTGAGCCTGCAAAGAGGGAGAGAGAGAGAGAGAGAGAGAGAGAGAGAGATAATACTACCAGTGATTCCATGAAAATCATTGGGGGCCGGTGAGATGTCTCAGTGGTGTAAAGCACCTCCTTAGGCAAGCTTAGGCAGCCACCGGGACCACAATTCAGTACCTGGCACCGCATACTGTGCTATCCCTACCCCTAGGGCAGGCTGAGTCCAGCCATAATATAAAGAAAGAAAAAAATAAGAAATCCATTGGAACAGATATGTGTAGAAAACTGGAATATTTGCTAATCTTATAATCACAAGTATATCATGCAATGGGTAGTGTACCACAAATATAAAAATATAAGTCCCAGTACTTGGGAACCTGAGTCAGGAGGATCGGTGTGAGTTCGAGACCAGCCAGGGCTACAAAAGTGAGTTCAAGGCCAGCCTGAACTGCATAGTGAGACCCTGTCTCAAAGAGAAAAAAAAATTGGAAGGCTAGCCAAACAACTCAGCAGATTAAAACACTGCTTAGGAAGACACAGGGTCCAGGGCTTTGATCCCAAGCAAGAAGTGCAGGCCCTACCTTTGGGCCACACTGAGACTGACTGAGATTGGGCGTGGTGGTGTTTGCCTGTAATACCAGTGCTTGGGAGACTTAAAAACAGGAAGGATCACTACAAGTCTGATCTGAGACCCTGTAGACTCTGTACTAAATACATGAAATAAAACTACATAAAAATGTCTACTGTACTATCATCCACGTCAGCAGAGTATCCAATGGATATTTTTAAAAGTTGTTCACTTGTTTTCCTTCCAAATTATAAGTAGCAAGCAAGTGGGTGTTATGATACAGCAGTACCTTTATCTGTGTTTCAAAAATAAGTCGAAGTTTTTTAAAAAGTTGATTTTGCTATATTTCTGGAAATAGTCGTACAACGGCAGTCCTACAGAGCACGTAACAAACCTCTGAAAAATTCTTATGTCCTGACTGACAAGATAATTCTGTAATAAAACTTATTCAGGGCACCCATCAGCAAAGCCATAAAACAATTTAGGGACAGAGAAAATATTAGGAAATCGAGAGGTAATAACTCTGTAGCCACAGCTACAGTCAGGAAAGACGGAACTGAAATGAAAGGAAGCATCAGCTTCCACATGAATGCAGGGAAGTAGACATATGGACTGCATTGCTGCGAAGGGGAGCTGAGGAGCTAATCCCCTCAGAGCACACGCGGTGGACAGCAGCTCACTGGAGCTGCACACCCGGTCCAGCCGCCAAGCGGGTACCTGCCCGCTGGGGTTGGACACAAACCTTCCTCCACTTTGCATTTTATAAATAAATAATGCTATATAGATCTTTTGATATAAATGGTAGAAAAGTCTAATCTGAACATTTCCCACACATCAAAATGACACTATTGCCTTCTTTCCCTTACTTATTTTGCTATAGTATTTTTAGCCAGACTGGATACAATGCGATTGCATTTGAGGTTTGGCAGACTGCCTTTTTGGCTTAGAAGAGTTGATAAAAGGTTGCCAAATACCACAGTAGTTCATATTTATTTTCTGTTCTATGACATTTTTCCCCAAAACCTACTGTTCTTTTCCTCAGCAAACCATCAATCAATTATAGAAAAAAAAAAAAAAAAAAAAAAAAAAAAAAAAAAAAAAAAAAAAAAAAAAAAAAAAAAAAAAAAAGAGCAGACTTCTTCAGTGGGCTGCCAAGTGTGGTCCTAGCTGCAGACAGTATGTCTCTTATGCAAACACGATACATCTTAATCGGTCAACTCCAGGGGAAAATACCAAATTTCAGAATTCACTGTGCATGTATACTTGTGACTAGATATATGTCTATGTACATACACATAAAAACAAACCACACGAATAGATGTTTGTAAAAGTATGAACCTTCCTGATGAGATATTGGTGGTGAAATTTCTTTTTAAATCCCAAAATTTAATGTAACTTTTTGTCTGTGAGGCTGGATGCTGCTCTGGTTCAGTGCGACTGGACAACTAGCCCTTTAGAACTTTAGCAACAAATACAGAATAGTTCTCAGTGGTGGATTCCAATGTTCACTAACCAGCGATTTTGAAGTTCATATAACTATATCTTGCTGAAAACTTGAGTTTCCAAGCCAGTAGCCAAGATGAGTCAGACTATTAGTTACTATTTTGAAGCAAGCCCATCTGCTGAACATTTTTGCCCAGTATAATCATGGCTATGTATGCTTACCTTTGTCCTTGTTGTTATGGAAACAAAGAGCTAATCATCAACTCTATACACAGCTTGTACAGCCCACATGTATTTATTAACATAATGAAAAACCTAGTATAAGAATTAAGAACATTCTTTCTGGATTTCTAGTATACCTCTGCTGTATATCAACTCTTTCCAGGTTTCCAGTTAACCTTAAATGAAGAACTTTGGCTTTCTCAGTTCCTCATACACGATTGCAATAGTAATTCCAATCTGCCATGCTGTCCTTAATACAGGTACAAGTGTACACAGCACTTACTACAGTAATATTCCAACCACAACTCAATTGGTTTAATTATCAAATAGTGGGGGCTAATATATAATTATCAAATGATGGGAGCATAATAAATGGTAGCACTTATTATGTATTTCACAAAAAAAAAAAAAAAACTCCAACTATTTCTATCAATTTCTGCTTTCCAATTTATTCACAATTCTGTATCTCTCAGTGTTGTCTTCTCTGTCTCAAATATATAAATTACTAATTTTGAAAATTATCAAAGCTGGCACTTAACTTTTCTTTGAAATAAATTCAACACAGATATTCAAATATCAAGTTTAGTTGAGCAATGAATCCTGGATTTATTAAGTATTTTAGCATCATGAAATTGACCACATTCAAATATTTTTTCTGCTATAGTGAAGACAAAATAAAAATAAATCAAAATATATGGTATTACTTTATATCAGACTCTTAAATGTTAGAATTTCATTACTAAGCATAGTTACACACTAAGCACCAGCATTTATTATTCCTAATGCCACTTCATTTGGACAGCAGTAAGCACTTAAGTACATGCTCACCCATTTAAACTCTCTACTTCTCTATTTTATTTTTATTATACTTGTGTAAAGTACATAATGCCTGCATTCCTTGTGAGCGGTTGGTGCCTATACAGAATGTGTCTTAATTCCAGTCCCCCCCCTCCTTTTCCTCCCTTCCCCTCCACCAGCCCCTCATCCCCTTCGATTATTTTTGTATGTGTTTGCAGTGCATAATGTTTACATTCCTTGTGTGGAGTTGGGATGTACATATTTTAATTCCTTTAATTCTTTAATTTTCCTGTCCCTCCAACTCTTGATTCTCACCCACTTTAGAAAAGACCCGTCTCCCTACTTTCTACTGTCTATCTTTTAGTTTGCTCTTTATTTATGCATTGGGCTTCTCATATATGATGAAATAAGTAATATTTCAGCATTTATGTTTTATGTACAACCCTACTCTGCTATAATGATAAACTTGAATACTCTTTTGTATACAATAGTTGTATCACAAGGTCATACTACACTTCCTATCTTTTTAGAACAGTTGGGGTTACATCAGCTCTGGGGTGTATCCTTAGAGTCCAAACTTCTCCAAAGGCCAAAAACAGTGGACTCATTACCTTGACACAGAGTCCAGGCCCAGACTGATCAACAAAGTGAGACTCTAGCACTTAAAAAAGAAAATTTTATAGGATGCTACAATATGAATACCTACATAAAATCTAAAGACTGTTAGTGGCGGTGAAATATTTTCATTTAATAGCTATTACCTTGGTGGAAATTTTTAAATTTAGGAAAAATAATGTGAAAGATGAAAGAGTTCTATATGGTGTTTCCAAATAGTTCTATAAGATATAGATTGTTCATTTAGAAATCAAGAAACTGAACAAACATAGCAAGTATAATTAGTTGTAACAAATATAATTTTGAATTTCGTATTATAATAACACCTATCAGATTAATACTGTTATTCTAATAAACATCTTTCATTGCAGCCTTGAGAATTGATTGGAATGCCACTGAACATTAACTTAAAATAAACATAGTCTGCTAGAAAGATGTTTTGACTCATACTATTTGTTCATAAACAAAATTTTCTTTATTTTGATAATGAAGCAAAAAGCTATTAAAATTGAAAATATACATATCCAGAATACTGATTTCAAAATAATGTACTGCTTTTAAATATTAGCCCATTGTCTCTTGGGTCTTCTACTAGAAAGAAAAGCAAATGGAAAGAGATATTCTTGCTAATTCACAAAGAAATACTAATTGATGCAAAGCCCCAAATCATTGTATTAAAATCTGCTAATGAGGCCCCTGTGGTCCTGTATCAGGCACCCTCTTATACACCAAGGGTATTGTTGTCAAAATTTTGTAATCAGGAGAGAAAAATAATAAAGATACTTTATGGAATGCTCTCATTTAGCTTTCATTAAGTTACTGGCTTTTCTATACACACATTATTTCACCAACTCTAATTATTTATACTCAGAAATATATTTGCTCTCTGAATCAGTTCCAAGATTCTTCCTTTCCTCCTCCTTGTACCCTTCTTCATTCTTTCTCTTTGTCTCTTTCCCTCCCTCCATCTTCCCTGTAGAGCAAAATACCGTTACAAAACTAACAGTATCTTATAAAACTTCAATACATTTTTGTGTAGACTAAATTTTTCCTTTCATTATTTCCCTATGAGAAAAGCCTCTAAAATAGCTATAACTATAATACCTTAAATGAGAAAGGATATGACAAAATGTAAAAAGTAAAGGCGAAAAAAATCTCTAATATGATAGTATAATGAATTAACTAGACAAGATTAATGCTAAATTAGGAATCTAAGAAAAAAATCAAAATAAAACAGAATAAAAGTCTCTAACATTTACCCATCACTCTAACCAAATCCTGTTGGGTCAGGAGGATTCTGATACTTAAGAGACATATTATTGACACTGATAAATCACTATGTCAAGCATTCAAAGTAATATGCTCCAATGATACTGCATAAGAAATAATTTGCATATAAAATGTATCTGATTTGTCTAGGAGCAACTCATTTCTATTCTGATTTTACAGCCTAAGGCACAGACGGAGTCTGGAGAGATTTAAATTAGTAAGTGCACGAGAGGGTAACTGGGTTACGGGAACCAGAAGACGGCACGTGTGGAACCTCCTGTCTGTGATCAGCAGCACAAGAGAAGGACAAAATCTTCATTAGGTGGCCGACAGAAAGAATCAACAATAATAGTTGAAGAAGTATTAATGGACAGGTTTATCAGCTGAGCCACTTTTCTCTTGGTGTATTAGTTACTTTTTGCTCGTTGCTGGGACAAATACCCAACACTCAAAATGAACGAAGCAAAGGTTTATTTAGCTCACAGTTACTGGAGGTTTCAGTCCATGTTCGGCTGGCCCAAGGCTGAGAGGAACAGAGTAGAGAGCATCCAGTTCATGGCAGCAGAACAACAGCAAAATGGTGGCAGAGGCAGCCAATCAATCAGAGCAGCAGAGCAGCAGCAGCAGCACGAGCTCGAGTCTGTCTCTCTGTCTCTGTTTATATTACATTCAGGCTCTCCGCCTTAGCTCCTGCCCTAGGCTACACCCATAATCCCAGAAGTACTTCCACTCATAATCCCATCAGTACTAAAACCTATAATCCCAGGGATCATGGATCAAGTCTCAAACTCTAGAAGTCCCCGCCCAGTGACTCCATGAGGCTTTGGGGGGACAACGAGACATAAACCATAACACTTGGGTTAAATATTATTTCTGCTTTTCCATTACCATCCACTGTCTGCGTTTCTGTGGGAGCCATTAGTCCGTCTGTGGAGGCCCAGATCGTGGCAGGTCTGCTGAAGCCCATCCAGCAGACGATCAATGCGGTTCTGTGCATCCCCACATGCAGATCACCTACAACTCTTCACTCTCTCATTTTCTGACAGGAGCACTGATGAATGGAGTCAGTGGTGGTTATGCATATCGATTTTTTCATAAACATCAACACTTTTCTCTTGTCAATAAGCAAGATGATCACTGCCATGGCCAGATGCCTGTGGTGGAATGGAGCAGATAGAACCAACTCAAGGCTCTCAGATTCTCAGAATCCTATAGCAGCTCCCACAGCAATAAAATCCAAGTGTCAGATTTGATTGTGAGCACAGACCTGCATTGAAGAAGTACCCCACTATTTAACTCATACATTAACATAAAAAATGATGAGGACACAAGTCCTTGTGGATATTAAGTAGTGAAATGGGAGCTGGGTATGTAAATGGATGAAGAAGAAAGAAAGGAAGGAGACCGGCAGCAAGGTAAATATTTAACTAAAGTATAAAATGTGAACTTGAAATAAAAGTTATATGTGAATAATATATGATTCGTGGTGCTGTTTTTAGACACTAGTGAGTACAGTTTACCCATTATTCAAGTATTTAATAAGTGCAGTGATTTTTGTTCCCTAGGCCAAATTATCTGGCAAATATCTTTGTATTTTATTTTTTTATTCATTTATGACTGGGGATATAGAGTCTACAGGGTCTCACTACGTAGATCAGACTAACAGCGATCCTCCTGTTTTCAGTCTCCCAAACTGATTGCAGGTGCACTCCACCACATCCAGACACCCAATCTCCGTCTCATCCAGAAGGGGGGTGGGGTGACCTCCACCCCTGCACCTGACACATTTCTCTTTTCATATTTCTTCCTTTTTAGTTTTTATTTTTGCTCATTATTACAGTTCATAATAATCACACTCCTCATGCGGAGTTGATATACGTGCAAAAGACATCTTATTACCTATTTTTCCATCCTTAAAGATATAAGCATCCTTAAAGAGATGACTACTTTATAGAACACAAAAAATTTCACAACACACTATTTTTCACAAAGCAGTGAAATTCAGATTCAAAATATTCTGGACCCTACATTAGTGGCCTAAATAAAAATCAAAGGTCAAGTTTAAGAAAATGGTAAATGTCACTACTAAAGCACAACATTTAATTTCCAGCAGAAAGAGGCAGAGAAAATGATAAGCTACCAGCAGCTTAAAACTTTCACAAAACACAATCACATTCATGTATAAATGTAATGTTAATGGAAAACTTAGAATTACTACTAGTTGTTAGCTTCTCTATTGTTTATAATGTAACATGAACATCTAGGATATTAGCTTTTGACAAATTAATATGTAATATATTATGGAGATGTTTAAGGTGCTCTATAGTTAATAATATTTTTATTTATATATTGGTCTTATGATATAGGACCTCACTGTTTATCCAAGACTGGTAGGAACTCATGCAGTCAAAACTATCCTCATAGTGGAAATCATGCTGCCTTAGCATCCATCGTGCTGGTATTGTGCTGTGCACCATTGTCCTAGATTAATAATATTTTTAAAGGGTGTAATATTTAGAAGGTAATTTCCTCCCATACGATGGGACTTTTTAAGGAAACTATTTAGTGACTATTTTCACAGCAATTGCAAATAATCATTGTGAAAATTTAAGCCTCAGCAATTGTAGCTTCTTTGAAGCATATTTATTCTTATTAATTTTTAATTTTCCTGAGGAGAAATTTATTAAGCTGCTATGAGTAAATGTTTCAGTCAAAGTATATGTTTAGTAAATGTTTTAGACAAATATAATACCTAGCATGTTATATTCTAAGGTATTCTAACAAATTCATATAAATGATTTCTACTACGTGTTTACACTCTTTAAAATGTTATAATTTCATGCAAATACTTATGCAATTACATACTAATGAAAACCTTTTAGCTACTCACAACTAGAGAAAGGTTCGTTTGATTAATACGAGAAAAAAAAAACTAGTTTATTTCTTTACTTACACATACACAAATGGCCTTTTTGGACTCTGAATTAAGTAATCAGCTTCAGACACAGTACTTCTAAAAATTAAACTTCTAAATTGAAAACAAATATTATGCTGAGTTTTCCCCCTAACAGTATAACACTTTCTTGAACAGTGCAACTACTTTTAGAACATTATTTCAGTTTAGAAAAAAGTGCTAGTCCTCATTGTGACAGGTGTTTTACATATAACAATGCTGTATGTTAGTGATTGCATTTACATCAACAAACTGGACAGTAAGGTATGAATAATGAGATAATTTCTTCAAATTCACATGCATGTTAGTTGTGTAAAATGAGACACATGCATTTAGGGTAACTGGCAGTTTTCCATAATATCATGCTCTTGGCATAAATAAATTAATAAAGGTGCCTATAAAATAAACAAAAGCTAAATTTACTCTGGATCAGTGGATTATAATAGGTGAGATGTAGCAAGAGCTACATCCAAATGTATGGGAATGTGTATAGGGGCACTGGGGTCAAGCTAGCTATAGCATACGGTGCTGGGGATTGGACCACAGTCCCTGTGCTTGCCTAAGCTTGCCTAAGCAGGCACATTAGACCGCTGAGCTGTCTTGCTGGCCCAGGTTTCTGTCTTTGTCTCTCATACATCACATACTTCCACACATACACTCATATATGTGCAATATTTTTAACATGAGTGTTTCTTCCTGTGTTTGCATAGATGCTGGGGCAAATGGATGGACTGACCATGTCTAGGATGATTCCAAAGAGAACAGATCTTTGTGTTGCATTTTCACAGACACGTTCTATCTTTATATATGACTGAAAGAAAATTATATTTTGTAAACAAATAGTATTTTCAGAATTTTGGAGCTATGGAAGTGTTGTCCACTTAAAAGTATTAACTTATCTGACTGTATAGTTAAAAAAAAAAAAAAAAAAACACTTCCTCGATTTTATGTTCAGAAAACACCAAGTTTTGAAAATCTGTTAACTTTTTAAGTGATGAATGTTGCTTTTTGTGCATATTTCTTCCTTTATTTGGGCTAGGAAAAGGTAATCTGAAAAAAAATACTTAATGTGAATTTGTTGATAATGTAAAATATATTTTCTCTCTTTGACACATTGCTGAAAATTCACTTGAACCTTTGTAATACTCTAAGTTCTGTTCTGTACACCACATGCAGGATAAAAACTAAGTGTGCACATAAAATACTTTTTATTTCTATAGACTAAAGTTATAATATACTTGTGTGTTGGAATTAAAATAACTTCAATATTATCCGCAAATGCTAATATTCATTTAAGCTGAATTTCACTTTTGGGTAGCTAAGTGGTGGATCCCAAGAACTATTTGAATTTTCCAGTTAACTTATTAGATATCAAAATAAGTTTACGTAACAAAAATCACTGATATTGAATGCAAAATCGATAGTGTTTCCCGCATTTTCAAAAGATAGACCCTCAATGTTTTTTTTTCATTTCAGAATAAATTTTTTATCATCAAATTTTGAAATTTTGACTGATTTCATCGTATTGTCCCAGTGAATATCTGAATTTATATAATTTCAAGCATGTAATTACATTCTGCTGTTTTAGCCATGGCAGAATGACAAGGTAGCAAGTACTAGTAAGGATATTTACTATCATAAAGTATGTGAAGTTTTTATTCCTGGGAACTATTCAATTAAAGGAAAAGTTTTCTCATTAGATGCCCAGGTGACCCTCAGTAATGAGTTAATTAGGAGCAGTAATTGTTATATCTTTTTAAAATATGGATTTTTAATTGATATTCATTTTAATTTGTTAGAAGGACAAACCAGTGGATTAGTAAAGAAGAGAATTATAGACTTTTTAAACAAAAAGAACAATTAGCTGTTCATCTTTATTAAAAAGTAAAATAGTTCAAGAAAGTTTTAAAATAACAAGGAAAATTATGAGTAATCAAGAAACTCTAATATTTAATTTGTTCCAATAAACTATTTTGTAAACATTCATGCTGGAATGCTTATTTGCTTTTTTGATGCAAAGACATTTAGCTGTAAAAATAAGTAATAATTTACTTTGTCCTCTGCAGTACATTAGGTACAATTGAAAGATGAAAGAAGATAGCTTCAAATTATTATATGTGTTACCCTTACAACATTTCTATCACTACCTCTGACTTTCTGTACTTTGTTGAATTCACTGAATATTTTAAAATTCAGTCCTCTGATAAAATTATCCTTTTCATAAACTATGGACATTAAGTTCTAATTATAGTGTAAATTCAAATTGAGCTGTGTTTTTAGTTATAAGTGTTTTGCAAGCCTTTTATATTTGTAGTGACCTTGAATTCTCTGTTATAAAGTTGTAAGTTAAAGGTGTAAATGTTCATCTCCATTTTTATGTAGAGCTGAAAGCTGTATTTTGCTCTAGATAAATAAATGCAATCATGTTTTCTCACTCAGATCTTTCTTAGACCTCTGGATCAGGAAAAAAATGAAGATACTTCAGAGGATCAGAAAGTAATAGGCAACAAGAGGAAAATTGAATCACAGAAATATAGTAGCTATTCCTTTTTGAATCTTACAGAGTAATAGGGTTTATATAAACATAAGATAAACGGACCATTTTTTACCCCTCTGAGATTTCCCAGGAAGGAATACTCCTAAGAGCCATATTTACTACCAATGGTGCAGCATATCTTCTACCAAGCACTTTGTTAGTTTTCATAGAAAAAGTCAGTATTTTAAATGGTAGCCATTGGAGAGTAAGTCAGAACATTTATTTTCTGAAAGAAAGAAATAAATTTGGACTTGTAAATGAGGTAGAGGTGATTTGCATTTTCTAACAGTTCTAAAAGTCTGTGTTCAACACCAAACTAAAACTTAAAATTTTCTAATTGTTCCTATAAGAAACTGATGTGTTTATTTGAAGAATCTTATGCTTCATTCAATTCTCACAGTGCCTTAATATCATAACTGTTTATAATTAGCAATGTGTCTAGAAGACTTAGCTAAGGAACATGTTAATTTTGCCTGGAGATGCTACTTTCATCTTGCGCATTTATTTTCACAAATTTCTTTTGCTGAGTCTGTCTATGTGATTTTATATTAACTGATTACTCTTCATAAAATGGCAGCCTACAGGAATGTCAGTTTTATAAAATGTTGAAGACTGTTTCCTTTACTATTGGATTTCATGCCTCAAACTCTATTACTTCTTCTAACATGTCAATATAAATTAACAGGGCTCAGTTCAGCAGGCCATCGGCTTCTCAATCCTAAATATTGTTAATTACACAATGTGCTTCATTTTGTACACAAAACAAATGTGCCCGACCTATATCCACCCCAGTATTTACATTTTCAATTTATATACCTTACACCCAATGTATAACTATTTAAGATATTTTGGTGGAACTCATAACTAAAGTGTTTAGCATGCTCTCATATTTATTTATTTATGACTTTAGGACACGGTCTACAGAGTCTCACTACATAGATTGGTCTCGAAGTGATTCTCCTGTTTTCATCCTCGCAAAGTGCTGGGATTATGGGCACGTGTCATCATGCTCAGTCTCAATTGCCCTCTCAGCCAGCTCTGGGAATAGGGCCTGCTGGGCATACCAGTGACTGATCTCTGGCTGCTGTGCTCTGCTGAAGCAGGCGCTTTAGTCTGCTGAGCTCTCATATTTATTTAAAATTATTAAAAGAATAAACATTTTTTGCTCCAGTTACTTGAAAGTTAAAAGCAATTATTTTTAGAATTAAAATATGCAAAGATTTAACATTTTATTCACAAAAAATATATTATTTTTAATTCACAACATTTCAAAGTTGCATTTATAAATACAAATAGTAAGTATTCCCTGCTGCTTCTATACTGACCATACTATTCTGAATACAATTGCCTCAATATTTTAAATTGTTAACTTACAGTTATCTTCAATATGAAATTACAAAGGTATGTTATAATCATATTAATTGCAAAATATATATATGAAATAAAGGGAGAGCTAATAAATTTGAGCATAAAACTATATCACTAATTTTAACAGATATTTCAAAGTTCATACATGTTTTAGACATTGTAATTCATAACTATACATAGTCAAATAAATACAAAAATACATTAAATTTGGATATATATATATATATATATATACATATATATATCCTGCCTTATATTTGTATTATATTCTACTTATTTTATTTTTAATTGGTGTATTTTGTACAGGGTCTCAGTGTACAGCACACACTCATAGTAATCCTCCTGCTTTCACCCTCTCCAGCACTGGGATTGCAGGCATGTGCCACTACACCCCAGACTCTTGTGTTATATTTTAAATTTAAGCTATAAAGATACATATATTGGAAACTTTGCAAAATTATTTATATATTACATAAATTATTGTTCTAGTTTCAAATATGTTTGGTTTGTTATTTTTATGGTTTTTTGTTTTCAGTTTTGTTCTGTTCAGTGCGTTTGGTACAGGGTCTCACTACGCATCTTGGACTCACAGTGGTCCTCATGTGTTCAGCTTCCTCAATGCTGGGATGACAGGTGTGCACCAACAGGCTGGTCTCAGTGGCTCAGCACGACCCAGGGCGGGGCCAGCATAGCATATGGTGCTAGGGAGCTGGTTTGTTTTCAAAATCCTTTATCAGCACATCCAGTAAATTAAAAGTAAACTCTAAACTGTTTAAGAAGAAAATATTTCACATGTTCAATACATTTATACTTGTAACAATGCAGGTAATCACCTCTTTAAGGTGAATGAATTAAAAATGTACTAGCACTTTCCAATACTGTGAATGAGAGAATTGTTCTAGATAGTTTTGTTCTTTCTGGGCTACTGTTCGACGGCCACCTAGAACAAATACAACCTTTTAGTTTCTTTTGAAAAAGGATATGCTTTTCTTAACCTATTGGGCCATATTTAATACTGGATGGATATTTTCTGAGCCAAGCAGTCATCAATTCCAGGATACGGTATCAAACACCTTTTCAAAAAATATAACAAAAGTACGTTTGGGTATGATTTGCTAAACACAAACTGCCAAGAAAGTGATAAAAGCAGTACTATTTAAAAACAAAACCGAGCCGGGCGTGGTGGCGCACGCCTGTAATCCCAGCACTTGGGAGGCTGAGGCAGGAGGATCGGTGCGAGTTCGAGACCAGCCTGGGCTACAAAAGTGAGCTCAAGACCAGCCTAAACTGCATAATGAGACCCTGTCTCAAAAAAAATAAATAAATAAATAAAAATAAAAACAAAACCAACACAATGAAATTGTCATTTCCTTACATATTGAAGCTACTACTCTGCAAGAATACAGGGATTTGAGAATCTGGACGAGGGACACAGAGCTTGATACAACAAATCGTGCCAAAAAAAAATCACAAACTACATAGGACTATAAAAGAGAATCATTTCGATTTTAAACAATAAGAAATTTTGTTTTTACATATTAATTCTAATTAGTCACTTGGTGAAATGTTAATATTTATTTTTAAAGAAATAAGAAAAAGAAAACATTTTTCACGTATAAAATTGCATTTTTAAGAACTAAAACTTAAAGACTCATTAAGTATTTCATTAAAACAGCCTAGAGGACGATGGTAATTAATGCTTCATTAGCATTTTTAGCATGATAAACAGATAGCATGGACATTAAGGATCAGATCGTACAACATATTCAAGTATTATATAAATCACTACCTGAATTTGGATTTACTACAGGTCACAGCATAGATTCAAAAAAGGTACGATTTTAGCAAAGAAGGAAAAAGAGTTTCAGTACCATTTGGAAATCACATGACAGATGAGGATTCCTTAAAATATGTGAATGATGCCTTTGGTTGTTTCGGTTCTTCTTGTAGCCATTTCATAGAATGAGGGCCTTGATATAGTGCAATTCCATAAAAAAAAAAAAAAAAAAAAAATTGCAAAAGGTTTTACCTGTCTCTCTAATGGAATTATTGGGCTGGCCAGATAGCTCAGCACACTAAAGAGCCTGCTTAGGCAGATGTAGTCACCGGAATTTGATCCCTTGCGTGGGGGGCCAACCATGTGCCTGGGGTCTGCTGAGACAGTGGCTGACTTGAGACTGGGCATGGTGGCAAATGCCTGTGTTCCCAGTGCTTGGGAGGCTGAACACATGAGGATCACTACAAGTTCATTCTATGTAGTCAGACCCTGTACTAAATACATTTTAAAAATTAAATTTAAAAAAGGAATTATGCATTACTTTATCAATATGAATGCAAGGCATCCCTACATTCTTGGTTATATTGAAAATCCAAGAACCGTGTCAATGACCAAGATAAAGAGGCAGCCTTAATGCTAGTAGAGGATCTAGGTAAATGATCCATTTATACAGATCACTATTATGGCTTAGATCTGAGGTGTTCCCATACACATACTTGGAAGATGATTGGGTCAGGGCACTACTACTCATGCGATTCTTCTGAGTGCACAGAGGACTCTGTCAATGACTTGGTGTCAGAAGGTGGGTTATGACTCATTGTGAGAGAAAATTGCAAAGCTGAAGCCTGACCCACGCAGAAGCACCTGTCTCTCCCCAAGTTCCTCTTCCCTCCTTGCTTCCTGACTGCCATGAATTGAACTCTTTGGTCTCTCACGCTTCTCAGTCATCTTGTTCCTGCTAAGTCAAAATAAACTTTTCCTCCTTTATGCTGCACATTGAACATTATGTCCTGACCTAGGATAGTTAGGACAGCAGGGGAGAGTACAGACAGAGCCAGAATGAATGGGACAAATGAGAGATTACTAAAATACAGAACTGGAGATCTCTCCGAGAAAATGTTTTTTGAGAAGACAACCAAATAATGACAAGCAGCCATAGTTTAAGTGCAAGGAGCAAAAAATAAGAACAAAATTCAAAAAGGGTCTGAAGCTATACAAAGCTACCCTTGTTGAAGAAACTAATTTTGGTTTCAGCAGAGAAATTCTAAAGGTGTGTAAATTTTTTGAAAAAAAAAATCTAAAATATTCAGGCATTGTCCTTATGTGTGAATGCAGCCTTCTGTGACAAGAGGGGGTTTTGTAAATGTCATCAGGAATGGTGAAATGAGGATATTATCTAAGATCACATAAATGAAACACATCTGTTCTCACATGGAGTGGAGGACACTAGGCTGCAGAAGATGGGAAGGAGGAGGCTGGTGTGAGGCAAAGGTCCCAGAAACTAAGGATATAAGAAACAAGAGCTAAACAACCCTGTCCCAAAGCTACTTGAAGAAACTCCTTGCTAACACTTTGATCTGGTTTTGGACTTTTAGCCACTTAAGATGTAAGGTAACTATATTGTTTTAAAGTAATATACTTGTGGTAATCAGTTAATGGTAGTAATTGGCAACAAATTCACTACACAACAGCAGAAAATGACTCCAGAAAGGCAGTGGGAACTGAATCACCTGTGGCACTGTGCAAAGGTAGCAGTAGAAGCAAACCCTGTTAGAAGCTCGTGCTAATTTCGTAAGCACCAGATTTCAGTGAATCACATATATGTAGTTGTGGTGATTGAAAAAGGAAGGTTTGAAAAATGGTTAAGGTGGAGCTGATAGGACATGCTAATGGTTAAGGAAAGTGAAGTGAAAAAAAGAAGTTGCCCCGGAACTTGCACCATTCAGGTCACTGCACAGCAGTCAGGAGTTAGGGCTATCTTTAAGCTCTAGATCATGGTGGCAGTTTGGAAGGGAATCAGGAGTTAGTATTTCGTCAGTGTTCTCTTTTAAGCAGTGATGTTGCTTTAAACTTGAACAAAGGAATGAGGACTCAGTGTTGAGGGATGCTAAGGGACTATCAGAACAGTAACTCTTTACACTCCTAATTCCCATGGATTGCTTAGCGCCATATCATAACCACGGAAAGATAAGAAGCCTTTGGCAAGGGCAACAAAAGAAAAACATTGTTCTTTTATGTTTTAGACAATAATTCTCTATTCAGTTTCTTCACAGATAAAATTTTTCAAATCCACTTTGAATTTAAATTCAAGCTGACATTTTAATTAGTATTTGAAGAAAAATCTGGCAGATGAAATACGGTTTAAAAATGAAAATGCTAATAATTTATATGAACAATGTGATTGTAAATAAAAGCAAAGGATAAAATCAGTAACTCAAAACAAGGAGGTAAATCAAAACACAGTTTGGAACTTCAAGACTTTGGGTGACACCTCATATCATCTTAGGTAAATATAATTCCTAATTCCAAGACCTTTTTTTTCCCCAGAATTGGGGATTGAACTTGGGTCCTTGAGTTTGCCAGGCAAGCACTTACTCTGCTGAGCTATCTCACCTGCCCAATATGCTACTAGTGTCATCATTTTGAAGACCAGTATAGAGACAGTACTACTAAAATGAAGTTATTAAAAGTTCTAATGATGGCAGAATTTCTGACAACAAGAGGAAATAGTGAGTTGACCCTGAGTTATCACAAGTGCATGGATTACTACCAATATATACATCATGCCAACTGTGTCTTTAATTAGCTTTTCAGTATAAGACCTTTGTCACCTATGAACAATACTACATAACAGAAATCATTCAAGAAGAGAATTCTTTTTAAAATTTTTATGATACAGGGTGCAGTATCTTAGAACAGTAGAATAAAATCAAATTAATTTGTATGACCTTAAATCATTCATTTATCTTAGACAAACATGTTATATTAAGAAAAAGTAATGAAAATTTCAGGGAAAAAGTGAGAAGATATACAATAACAAAAGCCCTTTTCGAAAGTCATTTCAACATTAAACACTGTATGGACTGTGACCCATATATTTTCTAGTAGGATCTACATAAATAATAATAATTATTTAATGAGAAAAATTTATATTTCTGTATCATATGTTTGTAATATTAAATATGTGTAAGATATCATACACACGTATAGATGATATCTTTTCCTACATACACACTCAATAATGATGCTTTTCTTTGCCATATAATGTAATTGATAATGATATTATTGAAAATTATAGAAAGTAAAAGCCAAAGCCTAAAGATTATATGCTACAAAATATTCTTTATGATTTGACATTTAGAAAGGCTAAACTTTGGTCATGGGCATAGATTCATTGTTGCCATGAAATGACCTGGAATAGGAGAGGGGTTAACTATAATTAGGGTTAAATACTATGGAAATTTTTTCATAGGTTGACTTTAGTAGTCAGTTCTACTTATCAAACATACGCTCACTGCATACTGAAAGAGGGCATTTATAGCATGTAAGTTATTCTGCAGTGTGGCCATAAAAGAAAGAAAAGAAAAGAAAAAGTTGTCCTTTAGAGAATGTGGAAAAACTGTAGATTTTCTTCTACATTCCTGGGGTTCTATTATTTATTTTAAAAGCATGGGTTTTCATCTATTTTTAACTTATCAAATCTTTATTCAGAAGTCTTAAGTTTATATTCAAACATAACTCATTTGCATTCAACCCTAAGGCTAACACATATAAATATTATATAAAAAGAACAGGAAATTGTTCCAACTTTTTATTACCTTTGGTTTTCAGTTTGTTGAGAGGAAAGCAAAACAAAAGAACAATAAATTGGCCCAGCTAAGTTTTAAATATTACAAACACATCAATAGAACCTTAATGTAAATAAAGCCAGAAAAAAATCCTTGCAGCTAGAAGGACAAATACGCAGGATGGACTTTCTTTTTAGGTGTGACTAACAGCATACACTAGGGATGAAATTTAACAGTAGAGGCAAGACTTTGTGAATGGAAATGAACAGTGGTGGATCAATGCATGCTCACACTGGCATATGTCCTCATAGCCTGGCCTCACTTGGGGTAGCTAGAGGCCACTTCCTTTCAGATGAAGCAGTGTGGCTCATTAAATCTTATTATTGAATATTTAAGAATGAAAGATCACACTAAATTTATTTTTAGAAATAAACACCATATCAGAGTTCTTAAAGATGCAAATACACTCTAATTTAATGTAATATGGCCAATGAGCACAATATTAACATGAATATATTTAGAAGCGATTGTCATCCAGATAATTGAAAGATCAAGAGATGATGTAATGAGATATGATTCTGCGGATATCCTACTACACTAATTGTACTCATTCATACATTAAAATCACTGGGTTACTTCTTTGAATCCCACATTAATAAATTACACTCTTTCAACTTACCCATAGCTAATAAATATGTCAACTCAATAATAGCTTAAACAGTTAAATCGTTCATTATTTTTCACAATTGCAAAAATTTTTGGAAGATATGAAAAGACAAGGTAAGAATGAAATAAAGATGATTAGCATGTAATTTTAAGGCTAGACAGTAGTTTTTACTGGTTTAAAATCTCAAGTCAACAACTTCAGATATTGCTAGATATGCTGATACCCCACTATTATTATAGACCACTGGACTATATTGGGTTATTTTGATGAATTCATGCACCTACAATATTTGAATGGCAATGTAACACCCATCTCTGACAAAACAAAACAAAAAGGGGGATACAAATGAAGAATCATTTTTAGCAAAAAAACAATTACATAGATATTTTCCCTTAGTTCAATTTGTACTAATAGCATTTAGACAAGGTATCATTTCTGTATCTTATACTCCGAAAAACTACTATGAAGACAACAATATGCAATGTATTAAACTATTGTAGCTTTCCTACTAACCTGTTTTGAAGCTGTATCATTACTATTTCCTACTGATTTCTCATCAAATTAATAAAATAAAACTACAAAAAAACAACAATTTTTCAAATTATACACATCACACAGTTGGTCCTGGGGCACAGGTACCAAAATAAAAGTCTTAATAGAAAATATATAAAACAGAAAATTGCTTCAGACATTAATTATATTATGTCCTGTAGTAGGGGTTGATACGCAAAGATGTGAGTTATACCACGGTTGGCTATGGGCAGACTCTATAAGAACAAAGAATGAGTCATGCACACTCAGGCCCTCTAAGGATTTATACACTCTATGAAAAAGATACTAGTTTTTGGGGTACAGTGACCCTCATTGTCTGACAGGTCTTCAACACATGTTGTTGACCAAATTATGTATCCTTATGTCCTGTTGTTTGATGTGTTGAATCTTCCACTTTAAAAATATAACATTGACCTCTTTTTGTTTCAAGCTATAAATCTCTTTAAAATGATAAAAACAGTGCGACAGGTAGCTTTTAGACATCAATCTTTCCTACGAATTAAACAGCATTAAGCAGGCATTGTTTTCCTTATCTTCCCTATTTTGAGGCTTCACAAGGGAATTCCAAAATGAGAGGAAGGTGTGCCAAGCATACTAATCCCTGTGCCTTCCTTGTGCTTGTTAGCTGGCATGGGGAATGATTTCAGAGACAAGAAGTTAGAAGCTGTACAAAAACAGGAGTAAAACCTGGATGTCACAGTGGTGTCAGAGCAAAGCTGAGGAAATTTAGACAGCACAGCAGCCTAATCTTCAGTTAACCTCTATTTGATTTTCACAAATAGAATTTCATTTGGAGGACCAAACTGAAGCTGAGACTGAGAAATGAGCCTGATTATTAAGATGTGTCCAAATCAATTGTTGTCGTGACGAGTTATAGGCTTTCAAATCTGGGTTTGCATTGTGACCCCTCCTATTAGAATACCTGGGGGAAGAGATACTTAACTGTTTCATTTTTCCCTCCTCAGGATAAGAATATGACCTTAGACAACTGAGAAAACATTGTTCAAAAGCTTATATATTTGGCAAGTGACTAATATGAAACTTCAGAGGAATAATACAGCTTAAAAGATCTTTCTATTGCCTATGTTGTTTCACTTTATGTTCTAGGGCATATAAAGTTATGGGAACATATTTTAAAAACATATTCTGTTCTTGCACAAACCTGTGTGTCTATTTTAGGTCCAGATACAAATGCAAGAACCCACTACAACTTTCAGAATTAAAGAATGACAGTAATAGATTACTTATGGAAAAACTGTTCTCGGTGATACAATAATAATGCATTATGGACACAAAGCTAGCAAAATGGAAGAAACATCCACATTCAGATATAAAATAAATTTCTTTTAAAATTATACATAAAGGGGCTGGGGATTTGGCTCAGCGGTAGAATGCTTGCCTAACAAGCTGGAAGCTCTGGGTTTGGTCCTTGGCACAAAAAAAAAAAAAAAAAAAAAAAAAAAAAAAAAAAAAAAAAAAAAAGAAAGGAAAAAAAAAGAATAAAACCTGTAAAATTATAAATAAAAATCTTATTGTCTGATTTTTTTTTTATGCATTCAGTGCAGGGGATACAGTCTACAGGGTCTCCTTAGGTTGATCGGACTTGTAATGATTCTCCTGTGTTCAGTCTCCAAAGGGTTGGGATTACAGGCATGTGCCACCACATCCAGTCTCAACTGCTGTCTCAGCGCACCCCTGGGGTGGGGCTGACACAGCGGGCTCAGGGATCTGGTCTCTGGCCCCTGCATCTCACTAAGCAGGGGCTTCAACCCACTGAGCTATTTGGCTGGCCCTTGTCTGATTATTTTTGACAAAATGGTAACAAATTTATGACATATGAAATCATACTCAGGTTGAGCTTTACAGATGTAAAAATAAAATGGAAACAGATTACAATATTCTTGGGTCCAGTGAAGTATCTATAAGGCCTCATAGAAACTTAAATGCTTTATCTAATGTCATGTTTCCCTAAATTCTACCTTTAATAATGAAAACTTACTATCATTACTAAGATAGTTTGGACATATCCCAAATCAAATCTACCTGTAAATATGCCATAGAAATATGTTTTTTTCAGATCTGTATATATTTGTATAAGTATTCATAAATGGATATATTGAACAAAGATTACCCATTTTTTAGCCTATCTATGCAGTTTTCTGTATATGGGCTGAATAAATTTTGTTATAATTTCTACATACCTTTCACAAATAAAGAAAACAATATATTTTTTTCTGTTATCACAATGCTAAAAATAGTTATAAATATTAGGTCAGAGAATTTTAACCACTAACTCAAGCAAGATTGTCACCAGTTGTTTCCCTTGACCTTGTCCTTCTCCAAGATCTCAACCTTCCAGAAGCTTCATGAGGCTATAGGAATGACAAGAGAGGGCCGGCAAGATGGTTCAGTGGTCTAAAGCGCCTGCTTAGGAAAGCTTCGGCAACTGCAGGGGCCGCGGTTTCATCCCTGGTATCACATGCTGAGCCAGCCCCATGCCCACTGCAGGCTGAGCCGGCAATAACACACACACACACACACACACACACACACACACACACACACACAAAGACAGAAAGAAAGAAAGAAAGAAAGAAAGAAAGAAAGAAAGAAAAGACAGGAAGGAGACCCTGAGGTCTGTCTGTCCTCTTCCTTTCCTCCCTACATTGTCAATAGCACAACACATTCCAAGATGCTCTGGCCCAGGGTCTTAGTGCCCTTCTTCACATCATCCACCAGTCCATCTTCATATCTTTTAGACTTCCAGTTTTCCTTTCATTTGCTTTCATTTTCCCTATTTGAATCATATATTCCACACCCTGCATTTTCATTCAATGACTTCTTCCCTTCCAAGCAAACCCACTACATTAATTCCAAATAACTGTACTAAAGTGGAGCAGTGCTGCTCCGACCAGCTGACCCCAAAGGTCTGAATGATTTTTCAGAGAAACATTAGACAGTATACTTAGTTTCCCTTCCTCCCTTTTTCCTTCCCTGCTCCATTCTTCTGTCCTTCCTTCCAACACAAATGAACTACACATATGCCTTCTCCCTTCATATGTCAATATGACAGTTCACATTTTCCTTTCCTTATAGTGTATCTGCCTTTCCAGTTTAAGAGGTGAACAGTGAGGTGGACTGTTGTATGATATGTGTCAGTGCTGAATGAAACGATGAGAAGACTCGATGAATATAGCTTCAGAGGACTCACTGAGATTTATCTTTCTCAGTGAGCACAAAGCCTCAGAAGACTCTTCTTTTAATTCAGCATTAAAAATACAGTTAAGGAATATACATCACTATTTTAATAGACACAGCACAGTCCAGACACTGAGTTCACGCAAATGTTAACTGATAATACTTCAAGCAGGGGAGAAGGCAAAAATTGGTGTCACATAGCAATTAAACAAAGAACAAGACAACCACAGGATGAGCTGCCATCCACAACCTTGAGCCCCAGCTTTCTGAGACTCTCAAACAACAGAAGGCAGCCCTCCCTGGGCTCTGTCCATAATTCACCACTTCTTGGGACACCAACTGGTCTTCAGTCTTATCTCTATGTCACTACAGTGGACATTCAACATTATCATTGCTTGCCTTATGGTATCAAGAAGATTCTTTTGGCTTGATTCACACCGAACTTTCAAATAGGTGAATGAGTAAATAATTAGTGATTTTTTGCCTTCTTCCTTTACTTATATGTATTGTTGAGGTTTTGCTTAGCAATTACATACAATTGAAATCACAAATGAGGGAGTGAGTAATATCAAACATTGCAGAATAGGAATTCAGGAGTATACAGCCATTGATTTTTAGGTTAAAGCTACTAATAAGAAATCATTTTCATTAGTTTGTAATTCCTACAAATTCTTTCAGTTTTGTGGGGATTCCTAGGTATCAGATGATCCCTGATATACATAACTTACACGTGACCTGTATTTGAAAGGCTGAGAATATGTTGACAAATATTCAAATTTAATCAAGCTATCCGTGTGAAACAAAATAACATATCCAGAGTGAGAAAAGATCTGATATTGTTAGTCCATTGCTTTGTAGTAATATGGGTCACATAATCTTTAAACACTGGCAATACCTCAACATTTGTATATCTATTTGTTTTCCTAAATCTGATGGCTTTTCTAAATTTATGAATTTTTCAATCATACATATAATAACACTGTGGCCCAAATACATTTATAAATTAATTATTTATAAATGTAGATGCCCAAATGAAACCTGAAATCCTGTCAAATCCTTACAACTTTGCTTCATAGGAAGTGAAAAGAGTAGCACATATTGTGAACCTAACTGCTGTTTGTATAATACCAACTTACCATATGCCAGAAAATGTAAGAGTTGACTTCCTAATGGTTCCTTGAACTACAGTACTTCATGGAAAGCAGTTAAAATTCAGAACCCTTATTTACATGCACCTAATATTTACATGCATTCTATATGAAGTTTCCTGCTTTTTCCTATTTTTTAATACTTCAACAGAAGACTAACAAATTGCAGAGAGCAGCGTGCCTCTCTTAAGTTGGAAGTCATGTTTAATAGAAAGCCCGCTTTTAAATTATATCAGCAACACTCTGTAAATTGATGTAACAAAGCATCTACTTTGTTAGCAAACTTTAAAACTTGAAAACATAATTTAAATAAGTCGTCACAGAACAACAGCTCCATAACCCTTCCTGAAGGGTATACACATATACTGTGTGAACCGGGCTTGCTTCGGTGCAGAAACCAAAAGCTTAGGAATGGTGGCTCCTAAGAACTAACTACCAAAATGACACAGTAGCTGGAGACAGTCGCTAGTCAGACCTATTTCCAATGGGAACCAGTTTCCTCTGACAGCTGTGGAAGTCTGTTTTGGTAGGAAATTGCCGCTTGGAGCACATAAAGCTAATTCATGGCAGTTCCCAGCACTTGCATGCACCTCGCTGCAGCAGCCCCGTGGAAGAGGCTGCCCTGTTGACATAATCAGGCTCCACTCTTGGCAGAGCTCCAGCTGTTTGTGTGGAGCCAGTCAGATTAGGCTAAAAGCCTGTAAATCTTCTAGAGTGTCCCCAGGAAGTGAATATAAAATGGCGATGGTGCTATGGCAAGACCCAGGGAACACAGCGAAGTCGTGACATTTGTATGGCTCTGTCATTGTGATTCAATAACACAGAATTTGCTAGTAGATTCAGCAGAGGTCACAGCACAAAAGTGATGGATGATCTACAGTTCTATTTTCTCCTCTGCCTCTGTGTTATGTGCTGAGTTAACTTTTACTTGAGGTTTGCTATGATGCTCCAAAATATGATCTCCTTCCAACCACCCAGACATAAGAGCAAATATATATTTAAACTATGGTACCTATAAATATGTGAATTCATGAATTGAAAAATCAATGAATTTTTTTTTCTTCTCATAGTAAATTTTAGGAAGCAGTCATCTATTACAAAATTAAAAGGGAAGGCTGCTTTTAGCTCGGCTATCTCCTAGTCCATTAAATACAAATTTATTAAAGGAGATTTCCAAGGACAAAAACGAAGTTATTTACTCAAATTATAAAAAGCCAGGATATAAAAAGCTTGAATATGACCTTAGGCATTTAATTCAAGATAAAAGTTCAAAATCAAAAGCATACCAATTTAAAATATTAAAGAAGCAGCATTCCTTTTTTCAGGTGTGTGAAATGCTAGGATTTGAGCATAAAGTGACGTGAATTTGTGGAAACATCAGAAACAAAGAAAACAGCTATGCAAGGAATTGATAGGAATAAACCTGAGAAAACATTTAATCACCCTGGGAAACAAGAGTGAAAGAATCTGTGCATTTGTCTGAATGTGATATTGTCCACAGTAGGGGAGACTGAAGCCAAGATGATGAAGTCAGGTCTCCTATAACCTTAGCCAGGCTTTCAAGGTTTTATATTACTTAGGGGGAATAAAAAGGGAAACCTCTGGAGCATGGTGTGGTGGCGCACGCCTGTAATCCCAGCACTCCAGAGGCTGAGGCAGGAGGATCGGTGTGAGTTCGAGACCTGCCTGGGCTACCAAAGTGAGCTATGCAGCCTGAACTGCGTAGCAAGACCCTTTCTCAAAAAGACAAAAAAAAAAAAAAAAAAAAAAAAAGCCTCTGACATGAGGTCCTCTACTCAGTCCATCCAGGATAAATGTGATGAGCGGAAGATAGCTTGGATATTTTTGTCATATAGAGTTTACAAACTCTTTTTTACTGCTTCGTTCCTGTTTTTTCCCCAGAACCGGGAATCAAACTCAGGCCTTTGCACTTAACAGTCAAGTGCTTTTCTACTGAACTATCTTCCCAGTGCTTACCACTTCATTCCTAGTAAAATATTATTTTCACCTACATGTTGCGATGCCTTCCATATGTTTCCCTTGGGTAGAATGACACCTTGTCTTGTCAGCCTATCAAGTTCCAGGACCTTCCTATGACGCACTGCTGCTGCCCAGTCCCTTGCCTTATGATGGTGCCCGCTCCCCTCAGAAGCACGGAAGGCACATACACGTATCCATGTGCTGGGCTTCTACTCAGCTCACTCTTTAGTAAACACTGATTTTCACTTATTTATCTATCTAACTAAAACAAGCCAATGGAGGTGGAAACCCGACACCCACCTTTACCTAAATCCCCCACCATTGACATCCATAAGAGTTTTTGGTTCTTTGCACATTTTGGTTAAATATTTCTGAACTAAGCCAAGTACAGTTTACAGCTTACTCTGCTTCTGAATTTCCTTTTGGTATGACTGGTAGATGATGGCAAAAATTTAGATTACATCACTTTGGCCTGACTTCCAGAACCCTGATTGATGGTCAAGCTGAGTCATCTGGGTAAAGTCCTCAGTCTGAGACTGCTTCTTAAAAGTCTGCCTCATGTAATTAACCAAAGGGGCAGGCATATTCATATGGACCAACTGCTTATAAAACTATCCAGCAAGTGCACACTAGTTAAGGTATGCCCTATCAGCCAGTTCCTTTGTGACCCAGGGCTACCAATGGACAGAATTCTCTCTGTAGAATCTACGTGCAGATTTCTATGGCATATGGGCTCCTGACTGCTATGTCATGGGATGTGCTACAGTTATGAAGGCAAGGTTATCTAAAAACAAGTTTTGAACCACTACTTTGAAGAGAAAAATATGCAATGTAACCACCATTGCTGAATTGCTATCATTCTACTTAATAAAATTCTGTATCATTTCTAATTTTCAATTTTACTTTTTATTTTCTTACAAAAATGCACAATATCACTACCAAATGTATACCTGTGGGAATTAACACCAAGAGCTACTTTCTATTTTAAGCAAAGAGTGCAAGAAAATGCAATAGTATTGGGAAGATGGCCTAAATGAAGAAGCTGAATATTAAGCATTCATGAAATAAAAAAAAAAAAAATTAAAAGTTAAAATTAAGGCATAAACATTAAAAACAAAACTAAAGCACTATGCCACATTTTCTAGTTTTGTGATCATTGCTATGACAAATTTTTCTAAATATATATTCCTGTAAATAACATATATTAAATTCTACATTATCTTTTCCACCATTTTCATCTGTGTGTTCAGTACAGGGTTTCACTAGGCAGATTAGACTCCTGCTGATCCTCCTGTTTTCAGCCTCCCCAGTGCAGGGCTTATAGGCATGTGTCACCATACCCAGACTCTGTTGCAGGCTCAGTGTGTCCCATGGGTAGAGCTGGCTCTGCATGAGGGATCGGGGATTGAACCCTGGTCCCTGTGCTTGCAAAAGCAGGTGCTTAGTCTGCTGAGTTATCTCACTGGCCCTCTCAGTCAGTTTTCTGTAATCCTTAGTACAGTTTAAAAGCAAAGCCACTTCGTTTTTTCACAGAAGCCCTGCTCTAGATATATTTCTATTTATTAAAAAATGTGGGATAAAAAGAACATCTAATCCATACAGGTCACTTTATATTTAAAGAAGTACTCTATTTATTTACTTATTTTGGCAGGACCGGGGTTTGAGCTCATGACCTTGCACTTGGCAGACAGGCACTGTGCAATGAAGCTGTCTTCCTGGCCCCCCTAAAGAAGTTCTTTAATGTAATCTGGAAAATATTCATAATTTTAAAAATGCTTATAGTTTGTATAGATTTACTTGGAAAAGTATGCTCCAAGTTTCCTATAAATAAAATAAGTACTTTCTAAATATTCATGCACATTAAGAATAATGTAAGAGATAGCCATGTTTTCAACAGAAGAAACTTACTTTGATATTAATAGCTAAAATGCATTTGATATATTTTGTAATCTTTTGTTCTACCTCATTAAAATTAAACCAATATTAACACAATTTTTCATACCAGCATGAAAAACTACAGTACATAAAAACCCATGCGGATGTTCGCATTTTAATATTACAATTGAAATAAAATGTGTTCCTAACCATGTATTATTACAAACAACTAAATATAAGTGTCATGTTTCTTTTTTTTAGTTAAAGGGAAAATATGATGTAGTAGAATTATTTACATCAATTCATTTTTCTGTTCTGCTTATAATGTATGATGTACTAATCTCTAGTAACAGACTTTATTCAAACAAGAGAAATGCTCGCTTTGGAAATCATGGCACTTATTTGAATAATTCAGAACAAAAAGACACTGCAAATACATTCTGAAATGGTACAAAAAAATCTCTCAAATTATTATCCAGTGTGTACTTTTGTAAAATGAAAAATACCATAATGAAATTTTAATAATTTTCCTACTACATTTTATGCAAACATTATGAAACACACTAAGAACATAATATAATATAAATTTGAATTTTTACATTATAAATGCTGTCATAAAAATGCTATCATATATTTAAATATATATAACATTTATTCATTACAATCACTTTTTATTGTTTATGTTCAAGTAGACCCTTCTCTTTCTTGAACTCCAAAGTCCTATTTGTGAAAAGTTATATCATACTATATGAAGATATAGCATAAAAATTTCTTGTCTATAATTCTTCAAATTTATTTTTAAGCACATGCATCTATTTTAAGTATCCAGATCTATTTTTTTCTTCTCCAGCATCTTTGCTCCTTTACTATTGTTAGACAGTTTCAGTTAGCCATGGCATGGCTCACTTACCCTTTTTCTTTTGCCTCTTGTGTCATAGAACACAGCAGCCAGAAATGCCAGTTACACCTGACACATCTTCTCTAGAAGTAGGACTCCCTGGGTCCTCCGCCAGTGACCTCTGCATCCTCCTTCTCCATTCTCACAAGCACGTCATCAGTATGTTTTCAAAAGTATGTGTCTGATGTCACGTACTGTCAGCTCTCTGCCTTAGTTAGCTAGTTGGCCCTCCACGTCTTCCCTGGGGTTCAAAACATTGGCTTGGATGCTCGCTGCTGGGCTCCCAGACCTCTATACACTGGCCAGTTACTTTCCTCTCTCAACTGCAGAGACTGGCTGGAATCCTAGTAAAAGTTGGAAACCTACTGGGGATTATGTGTTTCTTATCCAAGGTTCTCAACCACAGAAACCCAACCATTTCTCTTCCTTAAGTTACCTCTGAACCAGACTTCAGATACTTGCCTAAGGCCTTAGTGCCATGGACATCGCAGTTTGCCATTTCATGGGTGCTGGCCTAATCACCATGTGGTCACTTACCCAGTTTCTATCTTGCTTGGCTCCTGCTGTCTCTTTCCTCGCTCCTCAAACCATCAAGGGCCAAACAACCCATAGAAACATCTATTAAGCATTATAAGAAAAATTCAGTATCTTATTTGTTTTACAAAATAGGCCCTCCATGGAATGGATTACTCAAAACTCTTCTATGGTATTATAAATATAACATTCCTTCTTGAAGCAAAGCCTGTGACTTGAATGAAGATGAACTTTTACTAATAGGAAAAAAAAATTAACAGTGCCTATTTCAAAAATTCAAATAACACCTGATTTATTTGTGGACATATTATGCTCATGTAAAATTGAATAAAATTGGTAGGGAATTTTGACAAAATAATTATGCAGAGAATTCTCTTATCTTTTTAGCTGCTGTATCTTCTTCGGTGTAGCCTTTACTTACATACACCAAGTCATAGAAAAATCCTACAGAACAATCAAATTTATTTATTTTTTTTCCAATTCTTTTATTGTTTAAATTTAACAATGGTTATATTACATATTTTCATCATCGGAT